>JANJGN010001284.1:162500-163501 GCA_026770705.1 Isurus oxyrinchus | reverse complement strand
CACACACTCACACACACAGAGAGAGATACTCACACACACACTCACTCACACAGAGAGAGATACTCACACACACACTCACCTAGAGAGAGATACTCACACACGCTCACTCACACAGAGAGATACTCACACACACACTCACTCACACAGAGAGAGATACTCACACACACACTCACTCACGCAGAGAGATACTCACACACACACTCACACACACAGAAAGAGATACTCACTCACACAGAGAGAGATACTCACACACACACTCACACACAGAGAGATACTCACACACACTCACTCACACAGAGAGAGATACTCACACACACCTTCACTCACACAGAGAGATACTCACACACACACTCACTCACACAGAGAGAGATATACTCACTCACTCACACACACACACAGATACTCACAGAGAGATACTCACTCACACTCACACAGAGATATATACACTCACACAGAGATACTCACACAGAGAGAGATATATACACACACACACACACACACACACACAGAGACTGAGGGGCAAACACACGCTCACACAGAGAGAGAGATATATATACACACTCACACTCACACAGAGACTGAGGGGCAAACACACGCTCACACAGAGAGAGATATATATACACTCACACACACACACACAGAGATACTCACACACACACACACAGATATATATACACACACACACACACACACACACACAGAGACTGAGGGGCAAACACACGCTCACACACTCACACAGAGAGAGATATATACACACACACACACACACACACACAGAGACTGAGGGGCAAACACACGCTCACACACTCACACAGAGAGAGATATATACACACACACACACACACACACACACAGAGACTGAGGGGCAAAAACACACTCACACAGAGAGATATATACACTCACACACACACACACACAGAGATACTCACACACAGAGATACTCACTCACACTCACACAGAGAGAGATACACACTCACACACACAGAGATATATATATACAC
>JANJGN010001284.1:152500-160000 GCA_026770705.1 Isurus oxyrinchus | reverse complement strand
ATATACACACACACACACACACACACAGATATATACATACACACACACACACACACTCACACAGAGACTGAGGGGCAAACACACGCTCACACAGAGAGAGATATATACACACACACACACACACACACACGCTCACACAGAGATATATACACACACACACACACACACACACACACACAGAGACTGAGGGGCAAACACACTCACACAGAGAGAGATATATACACTCACTCACACTCACACAGAGATACTCACACACAGAGATACTCACTCACACTCACACAGAGATATATATATACACACACTCACACAGAGAGAGATATATACACACACACACACTCACACAGAGAGAGATATATACACACACACACACTCACACAGAGAGAGATATATACACACACACACACTCACACAGAGATACTCACACACAGAGATACTCACTCACACTCACACAGAGAGATATATACACTCACACACACACACACAGAGATACTCACACACAGAGATACTCACTCACACTCACACAGAGAGATATATACACTCACACACACACACACACACTCACAGAGATACTCACTCACACTCACACAGAGAGATATATACACACACACACACACACACTCACAGAGATACTCACACTCACACAGAGAGATATATACACACACACACACACACACACAGATATATACATACACACACACACACACACTCACACAGAGACTGAGGGGCAAACACACGCTCACACAGAGAGAGATATATACACACACACACACACACGCTCACACAGAGATATATACACACACACACACACACACACTCACACAGAGATACTCACTCACACTCACACAGAGAGAGATATATACACTCACACACACACACACGCTCACACAGAGATACTCACTCACACTCACACAGAGAGAGATATATACACACACACACACACACACACACTCACAGAGATACTCACACTCACACAGAGATATATATACACTCACACACACACACACAGAGATACTCACACACAGAGATACTCACTCACACTCACACAGAGAGATATATACACACACACACACACACACACACAGAGATACTCACACTCACACAGAGAGATATATATACACACACACACACACACTCACACACACACAGATACTCACTCACACTCACACAGAGAGAGATATATACACACACACACACACACACACACAGAGACTGAGGGGCAAACACACGCTCACACACACACACAGATATATACACTCACACTCACACAGAGAGAGATATATACACACACACACACACACGCTCACACAGAGATATATACACACACACACACACACACACACACACACACAGAGACTGAGGGGCAAACACACGCTCACACAGAGAGAGATATATACACTCACACACACACACACAGAGATACTCACACACACACACACACACAGATATATACACTCACACTCACACAGAGAGAGATATATACACACACACACACACACACACACAGAGACTGAGGGGCAAACACACGCTCACACACACACACAGATATATACACTCACACTCACACAGAGAGAGATATATACACACACACACACACACGCTCACACAGAGATATATACACACACACACACACACACACACACACACACACAGAGACTGAGGGGCAAACACACGCTCACACAGAGAGAGATATATACACTCACACACACACACACAGAGATACTCACACACACACACACACACAGATATATACACTCACACTCACACAGAGAGAGATATATACACACACACACACACACGCTCACACAGAGATATATACACACACACACACACACACACACAGATATATACACTCACACTCACACAGAGAGATACTCACACACACACACACACACTCACACAGAGATACTCACACACACACACACACACACACACACACACACAGAGATACTCACACACACATACTCACACAGAGAGAGATATATACACACACACACACACACACACAGAGACTGAGGGGCAAACACACACTCACACAGAGAGAGATATATACACACACACACACACACACACACACACAGAGATATATACACACACACACACACACACACACACACACACACAGAGACTGAGGGGCAAACACACGCTCACACAGAGAGAGAGAGATATATACACACACACACACACACACAGATATATACACACACACACACACACACACACACACACAGAGAGATATATATATACACACACACACACACACAGATATATACACACGCTCACACACACACACACACACAGAGAGATATATATATACACACACACACTCACACAGAGACTGAGGGGCAAACACACGCTCACACAGATATATACACACACACACACACACACACAGAGATACTCACACAGAGAGAGAGATATATACACACACACACACACACACAGATATATACACACGCTCACACACACACACACACACAGAGAGATATATATACACACACACACTCACACAGATACTCACACACAGAGATACTCACACACACACACTCACACAGAGAGAGATATACTCACTCACTCACACACACACAGATACTCACACACAGAGATACTCACTCACACTCACACAGAGAGATATATACACACACACACACACACTCACAGAGATACTCACTCACACTCACACAGAGAGATATATATACACACACACACTCACACAGAGAGACTGAGGGGCAAACACACGCTCACACACACACACAGATATATACACTCACACTCACACAGAGAGAGATATATACACACACACACACACACACTCACACAGAGAGAGATATATACACTCACTCACACTCACACAGAGATACTCACACACAGAGATACTCACTCACACTCACACAGAGAGATATATACACACACACACTCACACAGAGAGACTGAGGGGCAAACACACACTCACACAGAGAGAGATATATACACACTCACACTCACACACAGAGACTGAGGGGCAAATACACGCTCACACACACAGAGAGAGAGAGATATATACTCACTCACACACACACACACACACACAGAGATATATACACACACACACACACACACACACACAGACTGAGGGGCAAACACACGCTCACACAGAGAGAGAGAGATATATACTCACACACACACACACACAGAGATATATACACACGCTCACACACACACACACACACAGAGAGATATATATATACACACACACACACACACACACAGAGATATATACACACACACTCACACAGAGAGAGATATACACACACACACACACAGATACTCACAGAGAGATACTCACTCACACTGACACAGAGATATATACACTCACACAGAGATACTCACACAGAGAGAGATATATACACTCACACACACACACAGATACTCACAGAGAGATACTCACACACACACACACTCACACAGAGAGAGATACTCACACACACACTCACTCACACAGAGAGAGATATACTCACTCACTCACACACACACACAGATACTCACAGAGAGATACTCACTCACACTCACACAGAGATATATACACTCACACAGAGATACTCACACAGAGAGAGATATATACACACACACACACACACACACAGAGACTGAGGGGCAAACACACGCTCACACAGAGAGAGATATATACACTCACACACACACACACAGAGATACTCACACACAGAGATACTCACTCACACTCACACAGAGAGATATATACACACACACACTCACACACAGAGATACTCACTCACACTCACACAGAGAGATATATACACTCACACACACACACACAGAGATACTCACACACAGAGATACTCACTCACACTCACACAGAGAGATATATACACACACACACACACACACACTCACAGAGATACTCACTCACACTCACACAGAGATATATATATACACACACACACACACACACACAGAGATACTCACACACACACACTCACACAGAGAGATACTCGCACACACTCACTCACACAGAGAGATACTCACACACACACACAGATACTCACACACAGAGATACTCACACACACAGAGAGATATATATACACACACACACACACAGATATATATACACACACACACACACACAGAGATACTCACACACACAGAGAGATATATATACACACACACACACACACAGATATATATACACACACACACAGAGATACACACTCACACTCACACAGAGAGATATATATACACTCACACACACACACAGAGATACACACTCACACACACACAGAGAGATATATATACACACACACACACACAGATATATATACACACACACACAGAGATACACACTCACACTCACACAGAGAGATATATATACACTCACACACACACAGAGATAATCACACACACACACACACACAGATACTCACACACACAGATACTCACTCACACTCACACAGAGAGATATATATACACACACACACACACACAGATACTCACACACACAGATACTCACTCACACTCACACAGAGAGATATATATACACATACACACACACACAGATACTCACACACAGAGATACTCACACACACACACTCACACAGAGAGAGATATACTCACTCACTCACACACACACACAGATAATCACACACAGAGATACTCACTCACACTCACACAGAGAGATATATATACACACACACACTCACACAGGGAGACTGAGGGGCAAACACACGCTCACACACACAGAGAGAGAGAGATATATACTCACTCACACTCACACACAGAGACTGAGGGGCAAATACATGCTCACACAGAGAGAGATACTCACACACACTCACTCACACACAGAGAGAGATACTCACACACACACTCACACAGAGAGAGATACTCACACACACACACACTCACACAGAGAGATACTCACACACACTCACTCACACAGAGAGAGATACTCACACACTCACTCACTCACTCACAGAGAGAGATACTCACACACACTCACTCACACAGAGAGAGATACTCACACACACACTCACTCACACAGAGAGATACTCACACACACTCACTCACACAGAGAGAGATACTCACACACACACTCACTCACACAGAGAGAGATACTCACACACACACACTCACACAGAGAGATACTCACACTCACTCACTCACACAGAGAGATACTCACACACACTCACTCACACACAGAGAGAGATACTCACACACACACTCACACAGAGAGAGATACACACACACTCACTCACTCACTCACAGAGAGAGATACTCACACTCACTCACTCACACAGAGAGAGATACTCACACACACTCACTCACACAGAGAGATACTCACACACACTCACTCACACAGAGAGAGATACTCACACACACACTCACTCACACAGAGAGATAGTCACACACTCACTCACACAGAGAGAGATACTCACACACACACTCACTCACACAGAGAGAGATACTCACACACACACTCACTCACACAGAGAGAGAGATACTCACACACACACTCACTCACACAGAGAGAGATACTCACACACACACTCACTCACACAGAGAGAGATACTCACACACTCACTCACACACACATAGAGAGATACTCACACACACTCACTCACACAGAGAGAGATAATCACACACATACTCACTCACACAGGGAGACTGAGGGGCAAACACACGCTCACACAGAGAGATATATACACACACACACACACACACACACTCACACACACAGAGACTGAGGGGCAAACACACGCTCACACAGAGATATATATACACACACACTCACACAGAGATATATATACACACACACACACACACACACACACTCACACACACAGAGACTGAGGGGCAAACACACGCTCACACAGAGAGATATATACACACACACACACACACACAGAGATACTCACACACAGAGAGATATATACACACACACACACACACACACACAGAGACTGAGGGGCAAACACACACTCACACAGAGAGAGAGAGATATATACACACACTAACACACACACACACACAGATATATATACACACACACACACACACACTCACACAGGGAGACTGAGGGGCAAACACACGCTCACACAGAGAGATATATACACACACACACACACACACACACAGAGATACTCACACAGAGAGAGATATATACACACACACACAGACACACACACACACACAGAGACTGAGGGGCAAACACACACTCACACAGAGATATATACACTCACACACACACACTCACACAGAGAGATATATATACACTCACTCACACACACACACACACACAGAGATACTCACTCACACTCACACAGAGATATATACACTCACACAGAGATACTCACACAGAGAGAGATATATACACACACACACACACACAGAGACTGAGGGGCAAACACACGCTCACACACACAGAGAGAGATACTCACACACACTCACTCACACACAGAGATACTCACACACACTCACTCACACAGAGAGAGATACTCACACACACACACACTCACACAGAGAGAGATACTCACACACACACTCACTCTCACACAGAGAGATACTCACACACACACTCACTCACACAGAGAGAGATATATACACTCACACACACACACACACACAGAGATACTCACACACACACTCACACACAGAGAGAGATACTCACACACACACTCACTCACACAGAGAGAGATACTCACACACACACTCACTCACACAGAGAGAGATACTCACACACACTCACTCACACAGAGAGAGATACTCACACACACTCACTCACACAGAGAGAGATATACTCACTCACTCACACACACACACAGATACTCACAGAGAGATACTCACTCACACTCACACAGAGATATATACACTCACACAGAGATACTCACACAGAGAGAGATATATACACACACACACACACACACACACTGAGGGGCAAACACACGCTCACACAGAGAGAGATATATACACTCACACACACACACACAGAGATAATCACTCACACACACACACACAGATACTCACACACAGATACTCACTCACGCTCACACAGAGAGAGATATATACTCACACACACTCACTCACACAGAGAGATACTCACACACACACTCACTCACACAGAGAGAGATACTCACACACACACACACACACACACACAGAGAGATACTCACACACACACTCACTCACACAGAGAGAGATACTCACACACACACTCACTCACACAGAGAGATACTCACACACACACTCACTCACACAGAGAGAGATACTCACACACACACTCACTCACACAGAGAGAGATACTCACACACACACTCACTCTCACACAGAGAGATACTCACACACACACTCACTCACACAGAGAGAGATATACTCACTCACTCACACACACACACAGATACTCACAGAGAGATACTCACTCACACTCACACAGAGATATATACACTCACACAGAGATACTCACACAGAGAGAGATATATACACACACACACACACACACACAGAGACTGAGGGGC
>JANJGN010001284.1:10000-147500 GCA_026770705.1 Isurus oxyrinchus | reverse complement strand
ACACACAGAGATATATATACACACACAGACACACACACACACAGATACTCACTCACACACACAGAGAGATATATATACAAACTCACACACACACACACACAGATACTCACAGAGATACACACTCACACTCACACAGAGAGATATATATACACTCACACACACACACAGATACTCACACACACACACTCACACAGAGAGAGATATATATACAAACTCACACACACACACACACAGATACACACAGAGATACACACTCACACTCACACAGAGAGATATATATACACTCACACACACACACAGATACTCACACACACACACTCACACAGAGAGAGATATACTCACTCACTCACACACACAAACACAGATACTCACACACACAGATACTCACTCACACTCACACAGAGAGATATATATACACACACACACACACACACACACACACAGATACTCACACACAGAGATACTCACACACACACACTCACACAGAGAGAGATATACTCACTCACTCACTCACACACAGAGAGAGATACTCACACACACTCACTCACACAGAGAGAGATACACACACACTCACTCACACAGAGAGAGATACTCACACACACACTCACTCACACAGAGAGAGATACTCACACACACTCACTCACACACAGAGAGAGATACTCACACACACACTCACTCACACAGAGAGAGATACGCACACACACACTCACTCACACAGAGAGAGATACTCACACACACACACACTCACACAGAGAGAGATACTCACATACACACTCACTCACACAGAGAGAGATACTCACACACACTCACTCACACAGAGAGAGATACTCACACACACACTCACTCACACAGAGTGAGATACTCACTCACACACACACTCACACAGAGAGAGATACTCACTCACACACTCACTCACACAGAGAGATACTCACACACACACTCACTCACACAGAGAGAGATACTCACACACACACACACACACACACACACACACAGAGATACTCACACACACTCACTCACACAGAGAGATACTCACACACACACTCACTCACACAGAGAGATACTCACACACACACTCACACAGAGAGAGATACTCACTCACACAGAGAGAGATACTCACACACACACACACACACACACACAGAGAGATACTCACACACACTCACTCACACAGAGAGATACTCACACACAATTACTCACACAGAGATACTCACACACACTCACTCACACAGAGAGAGATACTCACACACAGAGATACTCATACACACACTCACTCACACAGAGAGAGATACTCACACACACACTCACTCACACAGAGAGATACTCACACACACACACACACACACAGATACTCATACACACACTCAGTCACACAGAGAGAGATACTCACACACACACTCACTCACACAGAGAGAGATACTCACACACACACTCACACAGAGAGAGATACTCACACACACACTCACTCACACAGAGAGAGATACTCACACACACTCACTCACACAGAGAGAGATAATCACACACACACTCACTCACACAGAGAGATACTCACACACACACTCACTCACACAGAGAGATACTCACACACACTCACTCACACAGAGAGAGATACTCACACACACACACAGAGAGAGATACTCACACACACACTCACTCACACAGAGAGAGATACGCACACACACGCTCACTCACACAGAGAGAGATACGCACACACACTCACTCACACAGAGAGATACTCACACACTCACTCACTCACAGAGAGAGATACTCACACACACTCTCACTCACACAGAGAGAGATACTCACACACACTCACACACAGAGAGAGATACTCACACTCACTCACACAGAGAGAGATACACACACACTCACTCATACAGAGACAGATACTCACACACACACACACACACACACACACACACACACACAGAGATACTCACACACATTCACTCACACAGAGAGAGATACTCACACACACACTCACTCACACAGAGAGAGATACTCACACACACACTCACACACAGAGAGAGATACTCACACACACAATCACACTCACACAGAGATACACACACACACACAATTACTCACAGAGAGAGATACTCACACACACACTCACTCACACAGAGATACTCACACACACACTCACTCACACAGAGAGAGATACTCACACACACACACACTCACACAGAGAGAGATACTCACACACACTCACTCACGCAGAGAGAGATACTCACACACACACACACTCACACAGAGAGAGATACTCACACACACTCACTCACGCAGAGAGAGATACTCACACACACACTCACTCACACAGAGAGAGATACTCACACACACACTCACTCACACAGAGAGAGATATATACACTCACTCACACAGAGAGATACTCACACACACACACACTCACAGAGAGAGAGATACTCACACACACTCACTCACACAGAGAGAGATATATACACTCACTCACACACACACACAGAGAGATACTCACACACACACTCACTCACACAGAGAGAGATATACTCACTCACTCACACACACACACAGATACTCACAGAGAGATACTCACTCACACTCACACAGAGATATATACACTCACACAGAGATACTCACACAGAGAGAGATATATACACACACACACACACACACACACAGAGACTGAGGGGCAAACACACGCTCACACACACACACACACACACAGAGACTGAGGGGCAAACACACGCTCACACAGAGAGAGATATATACACTCACTCACACTCACACAGAGATACTCACACACAGAGATACTCACTCACACTCACACAGAGAGATATATACACACACACACACACACACACACAGAGACTGAGGGGCAAACACACACTCACACAGAGAGATATATATACACACACACACACACACACACACAGATACTCACACACAGAGATACTCACACACACACACTCACACAGAGAGAGATATACTCACTCACTCACACACACACACAGATACTCACAGAGAGATACTCACTCACACTCACACAGAGATATATACACTCACACAGAGATACTCACACAGAGAGAGATATATACACACACACACTCACTCACAGAGACTGAGGGGCAAACACACACTCACACAGAGAGAGATATATATATATACACACACACACTCACACAGAGATATATACACTCACACAGAGATACTCACACAGAGAGAGATATATACACACACACACACACACACACACACAGAGACTGAGGGGCAAACACACACTCACACAGAGAGAGATATATATACTCACACACACACACACAGAGATACTCACACACACACTCACACACACACACACAGAGAGAGATACACACACACTCACACAGAGAGAGATACTCACACACACACACACTCACACAGAGAGAGATACACACACACTCACTCTCACACAGAGAGATACTCACACACACACTCACTCACACAGAGAGAGATATACTCACTCACTCACACACACACACAGATACTCACAGAGAGATACTCACTCACACTCACACAGAGATATATACACTCACACAGAGATACTCACACAGAGAGAGATATACACACACACACACACAGATACTCACAGAGAGATACTCACTCACACTCACACAGAGATATATACACTCACACAGAGATACTCACACAGAGAGAGATATATACACACACACACACACACACACAGAGACTGAGGGGCAAACACACACTCACACACACACACAGATATATACACACACACACACACACACAGATACTCACACACAGAGAGATACTCACTCACACTCACACAGAGATATATACACTCACTCACACACACACACAGATACTCACAGAGAGATACTCACTCACACTCACACAGAGATATATACACTCACACAGAGATACTCACACAGAGAGAGATATATACACACACACACACACACACACACAGAGACTGAGGGGCAAACACACACTCACACAGAGAGATATATACACACACACACACACACTCACACAGAGAGAGATATATACACACACACACACTCACACAGAGAGAGATATATACACTCACACACACACACACAGAGATACTCACACACAGAGATACTCACTCACACTCACACAGAGAGATATATATACACACACACACACACAGATACTCACACACAGAGATACTCACTCACACTCACACAGAGAGATATATACACACACACACACACACACTCACAGAGATACTCACTCACACTCACACAGAGATATATATACACACACACACACACACACACACACAGAGAGATATACTCACTCACTCACACACACACAGATACTCACACACAGAGATACTCACTCACACTCACACAGAGAGATACTCACACACACGCTCACTCACACAGAGAGAGATACTCACACACACACACACTCACACAGAGATATATATACACACACACACACACACACACACAGAGATACTCACTCACACTCACACAGAGAGATATATATACACACACACACACTCACACAGAGATACTCACACACACACACTCACACAGAGAGAGATATACTCACTCACTCACACACACACACACACACACACACAGAGAGAGATACTCACACACACACTCACTCACACAGAGATACTCACACACACACACTCACAGAGAGAGATACTCACACACACTCACTCACACAGAGAGATACTCACACACACACTCACTCACACACACACACAGATACTCACACACAGAGATACTCACTCACTCACACAGAGAGATATATATACACACACACACACACACACTCACACACAGAGATACTCACACACACAGAGAGATATATATACACACACACACACAGATATATATACACACACACACACAGATACTCACTCACACACACAGAGAGATAAATATACAAACTCACACACACACACACACAGATACACACAGAGATACACACTCACACTCACACAGAGAGATATATATACAATCACACACACACAGAGATAATCACACACACACACTCACACAGAGAGAGATATACTCACTCACTCACACACACACACACAGATACTCACACACACAGATACTCACTCACACTCACACAGAGAGATATATATACACACAGATACTCACACACAGAGATACTCACACACACACACTCACACAGAGAGAGATATACTCACTCACTCACACACACACACAGATACTCACACACAGAGATACTCACTCACACTCACACAGAGAGATATATATACACACACACACTCACACAGAGAGACTGAGGGGCAAACACACGCTCACACACACAGAGAGAGAGAGATATATACTCACTCACACTCACACACAGAGACTGAGGGGCAAATACATGCTCACACAGAGAGAGATACTCACACACACACTCACTCACACAGAGAGAGATACTCACACACACTCACTCACACACAGAGAGATACTCACACACACACTCACACACACAGAGAGAGATACTCACACACACACACACTCACACAGAGAGAGATACTCACACTCACTCACACAGAGAGATACTCACACACACACTCACACACACAGAGAGAGATACTCACACACACTCTCACACAGAGAGATACTCACACACACACTCACTCACACAGAGAGAGATACTCACACACACACACACTCACACAGAGAGATACTCACACACACACTCACTCACACAGAGAGAGATACTCACACACACTCACTCACACAGAGAGATACTCACACACACTCACTCACACAGAGAGATACTCACACACACACTCACTCACACAGAGAGAGATACTCACACACTCACTCACTCACACAGAGAGAGATACTCACACACACACACTCACTCACAGAGAGAGATACACACACACACACACAGAGAGAGATACTCACACACACTCACACACACGCAGAGAGATACTCACACACACACTCACTCACACAGAGAGAGATACTCACACACACTCACTCACACAGAGAGAGATACTCACACACACACTCACACAGAGAGAGATACTCACACACACACACAATCACACACAGAGAGATACTCACACACACACTCACTCACACAGAGAGAGATACTCACACACACTCTCACTCACACAGAGAGAGATAATCACACACATACTCACTCACACAGAGAGATACTCACACACACACTCACACACACAGATACTCATACACACACTCAGTCACACAGAGAGAGATACTCACACACACACTCACTCACACAGAGAGAGATACTCACACACACACACAATCACACAGAGAGAGATACTCACACTCACAATCACTCACACAGAGAGATACTCACACACTCACTCACTCACAGAGAGAGATACTCACACACACTCACTCACACAGAGAGAGATACTCACACACACTCTCACTCACACAGAGAGAGATACTCACACACTCTCACTCACACAGAGAGAGATACTCACACACACTCACACACACAGAGAGAGATACTCACACACACACTCACTCACACACAGAGAGATACTCACACACACTCACTCACACAGAGAGAGATACTCACACACACTCACTCACACACAGAGAGATACTCACACACACTCACTCACACACAGAGAGAGATACTCACACACACTCACTCACACAGAGAGATACTCACACACACGCTCACTCACACAGAGAGAGATACTCACACACACACACACTCACACAGAGAGAGATACTCACACACACACTCACTCACACAGAGAGAGATACTCACACACAATCACTCACACAGAGAGAGATACTCACACACACACTCACTCACACAGAGTGAGATACTCACTCACACACACACTCACACAGAGAGAGATACTCACTCACACACTCACTCACACAGAGAGAGATACTCACACACACACACACAGAGAGAGATACTCACACACACACTCACACACAGAGAGAGATACTCACACACACAATCACTCACACAGAGAGAGATACACACACACACACAATTACTCACAGAGAGAGATACTCACACACACTCACTCACACAGAGAGAGATACTCACACACACACTCACTCACACAGAGATACTCACACACACAATCACACTCACACAGAGAGATACTCACACACACTCACTCACACAGAGAGAGATACTCACACACACACTCACTCACACAGAGAGAGATACTCACACACACACTCACTCACACAGAGAGATACTCACACACACTCACTCACACAGAGAGAGATACTCACACACACACTCACTCACACAGAGAGATACTCACACACACTCACTCACACAGAGAGAGATACTCACACACACACTCACTCACACAGAGAGAGATACTCACACACACAATCACACTCACACAGAGAGATATATATACACTCACACAGAGAGAGATACTCACACACACTCACTCTCACACAGAGAGATACTCACACACACACACACTCACACAGAGAGAGATACTCACACACACACTCACACACAGAGAGAGATACTCACACACACTCACTCACACAGAGAGAGATATACTCACTCACTCACACACACACACAGATACTCACAGAGAGATACTCACTCACACTCACACAGAGATATATACACTCACACAGAGATACTCACACAGAGAGAGATATATACACACACACACACACACACACACACAGAGACTGAGGGGCAAACACACACTCACACAGAGAGATATATATACACTCACTCACACTCACACAGAGATACTCACACACACACACACACACAGAGACTGAGGGGCAAACACACGCTCACACAGAGAGAGATATACACACACACACACACACACACAGAGATACTCACACACAGAGATACTCACTCACACTCACACAGAGAGAGATATACACACACACACACACACACACACACACACACACACACACACACAGAGATACTCACTCACACTCACACAGAGAGAGATATATACACACACACACACACACACTCACAGAGATACTCACACTCACACAGAGATATATATATACACACACACACACACACACACACAGAGATACTCACTCACACTCACACAGAGAGATATATACACACACTCACACAGAGAGATATATACACACACACACACACACACTCACAGAGATACTCACACTCACACAGAGATATATATATACACACACACACACACACACACACAGAGATACTCACTCACACTCACACAGAGAGATATATATACACACACACACACTCACACAGAGATACTCACACACACACACTCACACAGAGAGAGATATACTCACTCACTCACACACACACAGATACTCACACACAGAGATACTCACTCACTCACACAGAGAGATATATATACACACACACACACACACACACACACACAGAGATACTCACACACACAGAGAGATATATATACACACACACACACACAGAGATATATATACACACACAGACACACATACACACACAGATACTCACTCACACACACAGAGAGATATATATACAAACTCACACACACACACACACACAGATACACACAGAGATACACACTCACACTCACACAGAGAGATATATATACACTCACACACACACAGAGATACTCACACACACACACTCACACAGAGAGAGATATACTCACTCACTCACACACACACACACAGATACTCACACACACAGATACTCACTCACACTCACACAGAGAGATATATATACACACACACACACACACACACACAGATACTCACACACAGAGATACTCACACACACACACTCACACAGAGAGAGATATACTCACTCACTCACACACACACACAGATACTCACACACAGAGATACTCACTCACACTCACACAGAGAGATATATATAGACACACACACTCACACAGAGAGACTGAGGGGCAAACACACGCTCACACACACAGAGAGAGATACTCACACACACACACACTCACACAGAGAGAGATACTCACACACACACTCACTCTCACACAGAGAGATACTCACACACACACTCACTCACACAGAGAGAGATATACTCACTCACTCACACACACACACAGATACTCACAGAGAGATACTCACTCACACTCACACAGAGATATATACACTCACACAGAGATACTCACACAGAGAGAGATATACACACACACACACACAGATACTCACAGAGAGATACTCACTCACACTCACACAGAGATATATACACTCACACAGAGATACTCACACAGAGAGAGATATATACACACACACACACACACACACACACAGACTGAGGGGCAAACACACACTCACACAGAGAGATATATACACACACACACACACACTCACACAGAGAGAGATATATACACACACACACACTCACACAGAGAGAGATATATACACTCACACACACACACACAGAGATACTCACACACAGAGATACTCACTCACACTCACACAGAGAGATATATATACACACACACACACACACAGATACTCACACACAGAGATACTCACTCACACTCACACAGAGAGATATATACACACACACACACACACACTCACAGAGATACTCACTCACACTCACACAGAGATATATATATACACACACACACACACACACACACACACACACAGAGATATACTCACTCACTCACACACACACAGATACTCACACACAGAGATACTCACTCACACTCACAAAGAGAGATACTCACACACACGCTCACTCACACAGAGAGAGATACTCACACACACACACACTCACACAGAGATATATATACACACACACACACACACACACACAGAGATACTCACTCACACTCACACAGAGAGATATATATACACACACACACACTCACACAGAGATACTCACACACACACACTCACACAGAGAGAGATATACTCACTCACTCACACACACACACACACACACACACAGAGAGAGATACTCACACACACACTCACTCACACAGAGATACTCACACACACACACTCACACAGAGAGAGATATACTCACTCACTCACACACACACAGATACTCACACACAGAGATACTCACTCACTCACACAGAGAGATATATATACACACACACACACACACACACACACACACACAGAGATACTCACACACACAGAGAGATATATATACACACACACACACACAGAGATATATATACACACACAGACACACACACACACAGATACTCACTCACACACACAGAGAGATATATATACAAACTCACACACACACACACACAGATACTCACAGAGATACACACTCACACTCACACAGAGAGATATATATACACTCACACACACACACAGATACTCACACACACACACTCACACAGAGAGAGATATATATACAAACTCACACACACACACACACAGATACACACAGAGATACACACTCACACTCACACAGAGAGATATATATACACTCACACACACACACAGATACTCACACACACACACTCACACAGAGAGAGATATACTCACTCACTCACACACACACACACAGATACTCACACACACAGATACTCACTCACACTCACACAGAGAGATATATATACACACACACACACACACACACACACAGATACTCACACACAGAGATACTCACACACACACACTCACACAGAGAGAGATATACTCACTCACTCACACACACACACAGATACTCACACACAGAGATACTCACTCACACTCACACAGAGAGATATATATAGACACACACACTCACACAGAGAGGCTGAGGGGCAAACACACGCTCACACACACAGAGAGAGAGAGAGATATACTCACTCACACTCACACACAGAGACTGAGGGGCAAATACATGCTCACACAGAGAGAGATACTCACACACACTCACTCACACACAGAGAGAGATACTCACACACACTCACTCACACAGAGAGAGATACTCACACACACTCACTCACACAGAGAGAGATACTCACACACACTCACTCACACAGAGAGAGATACTCACACACACTCACTCACACAGAGAGAGATACTCACACACACACTCACTCACACAGAGAGATACTCGCACACACACACACACACACAGAGAGAGATACTCACACACACACTCACACACAGAGAGAGATACTCACACACACTCACTCACACACAGAGAGAGATACTCACACACACTCACTCACACAGAGAGAGATACTCACACACACACACACTCACACAGAGAGAGATACTCACACACACACTCACTCACACAGAGAGAGATACTCACACACACTCACTCACACAGAGAGAGATACTCACACACACACTCACTCACACAGTGTGAGATACTCACTCACACACACACTCACACAGAGAGAGATACTCACTCACACACTCACTCACACAGAGAGAGATACTCACACACACACACACACACACACACACAGAGATACTCACACACACTCACTCACACAGAGAGATACTCACACACACACTCACTCACACAGAGAGATACTCACACACACACTCACACAGAGAGAGATACTCACTCACACAGAGAGAGATACTCACACACACACACACACACACACACACAGAGATACTCACACACACTCACTCACACAGAGAGATACTCACACACAATTACTCACACAGAGATACTCACACACACTCACTCACACAGAGAGAGATACTCACACACAGAGATACTCATACACACACTCACTCACACAGAGAGAGATACTCACACACACACTCACTCACACAGAGAGATACTCACACACACACACACACACACAGATACTCATACACACACTCAGTCACACAGAGAGAGATACTCACACACACACTCACTCACACAGAGAGAGATACTCACACACACACTCACACAGAGAGAGATACTCACACACACACTCACTCACACAGAGAGAGATACTCACACACACTCACTCACACAGAGAGAGATAATCACACACACACTCACTCACACAGAGAGATACTCACACACACACTCACTCACACAGAGAGATACTCACACACACTCACTCACACAGAGAGAGATACTCACACACACACACAGAGAGAGATACTCACACACACACTCACTCACACAGAGAGAGATACGCACACACACACTCACTCACACAGAGAGAGATACGCACACACACTCACTCACACAGAGAGATACTCACACACTCACTCACTCACAGAGAGAGATACTCACACACACACTCACTCACACAGAGAGAGATACGCACACACACTCACTCACACAGAGAGATACTCACACACTCACTCACTCACAGAGAGAGATACTCACACACACTCTCACTCACACAGAGAGAGATACTCACACACACTCACACACAGAGAGAGATACTCACACTCACTCACACAGAGAGAGATACACACACACTCACTCATACAGAGACAGATACTCACACACACACACACACACACACACACACACACACAGAGATACTCACACACATTCACTCACACAGAGAGAGATACTCACACACACACTCACTCACACAGAGAGAGATACTCACACACACACTCACACACAGAGAGAGATACTCACACACACAATCACACTCACACAGAGATACACACACACACACAATTACTCACAGAGAGAGATACTCACACACACACTCACTCACACAGAGATACTCACACACACAATCACACTCACACAGAGAGATATATATACACTCACACAGAGAGAGATACTCACACACACTCACTCTCACACAGAGAGATACTCACACACACACTCACTCACACAGAGAGAGATACTCACACACACACTCACTCACACAGAGAGAGATACTCACACACACACACACTCACACAGAGAGAGATACTCACACACACTCACTCACGCAGAGAGAGATACTCACACACACACTCACTCACACAGAGAGAGATACTCACACACACACTCACTCACACAGAGAGAGATATATACACTCACTCACACAGAGAGATACTCACACACACACACACTCACAGAGAGAGAGATACTCACACACACTCACTCACACAGAGAGAGATATATACACTCACTCACACACACACACAGAGAGATACTCACACACACACTCACTCACACAGAGAGAGATATACTCACTCACTCACACACACACACAGATACTCACAGAGAGATACTCACTCACACTCACACAGAGATATATACACTCACACAGAGATACTCACACAGAGAGAGATATATACACACACACACACACACACACACACACAGAGACTGAGGGGCAAACACACGCTCACACACACACACACACACACAGAGACTGAGGGGCAAACACACGCTCACACAGAGAGAGATATATACACTCACTCACACTCACACAGAGATACTCACACACAGAGATACTCACTCACACTCACACAGAGAGATATATACACACACACACACACACACACACACAGAGACTGAGGGGCAAACACACACTCACACAGAGAGATATATATACACACACACACACACACACACACAGATACTCACACACAGAGATACTCACACACACACACACTCACACAGAGAGAGATATACTCACTCACTCACACACACACACAGATACTCACAGAGAGATACTCACTCACACTCACACAGAGATATATACACTCACACAGAGATACTCACACAGAGAGAGATATATACACACACACACACACACACACACAGAGACTGAGGGGCAAACACACACTCACACAGAGAGAGATATATATACTCACACACACACACACAGAGATACTCACACACACACTCACACACACACACACAGAGAGAGATACACACACACTCACACAGAGAGAGATACTCACACACACACACACTCACACAGAGAGAGATACTCACACACACACTCACTCTCACACAGAGAGATACACACACACACACTCACTCACACAGAGAGAGATATACTCACTCACTCACACACACACACAGATACTCACAGAGAGATACTCACTCACACTCACACAGAGATATATACACTCACACAGAGATACTCACACAGAGAGAGATATACACACACACACACACAGATACTCACAGAGAGATACTCACTCACACTCACACAGAGATATATACACTCACACAGAGATACTCACACAGAGAGAGATACGCACACACACTCACTCACACAGAGAGATACTCACACACTCACTCACTCACAGAGAGAGATACTCACACACACACTCACTCACACAGAGAGAGATACGCACACACACTCACTCACACAGAGAGATACTCACACACTCACTCACTCACAGAGAGAGATACTCACACACACTCTCACTCACACAGAGAGAGATACTCACACACACTCACACACAGAGAGAGATACTCACACTCACTCACACAGAGAGAGATACACACACACTCACTCATACAGAGACAGATACTCACACACACACACACACACACACACACACACACAGAGATACTCACACACATTCACTCACACAGAGAGAGATACTCACACACACACTCACTCACACAGAGAGAGATACTCACACACACACTCACACACAGAGAGAGATACTCACACACACAATCACACTCACACAGAGATACACACACACACACAATTACTCACAGAGAGAGATACTCACACACACACTCACTCACACAGAGATACTCACACACACAATCACACTCACACAGAGAGATATATATACACTCACACAGAGAGAGATACTCACACACACTCACTCTCACACAGAGAGATACTCACACACACACTCACTCACACAGAGAGAGATACTCACACACACACTCACTCACACAGAGAGAGATACTCACACACACACACACTCACACAGAGAGAGATACTCACACACACTCACTCACGCAGAGAGAGATACTCACACACACACTCACTCACACAGAGAGAGATACTCACACACACACTCACTCACACAGAGAGAGATATATACACTCACTCACACAGAGAGATACTCACACACACACACACTCACAGAGAGAGAGATACTCACACACACTCACTCACACAGAGAGAGATATATACACTCACTCACACACACACACAGAGAGATACTCACACACACACTCACTCACACAGAGAGAGATATACTCACTCACTCACACACACACACAGATACTCACAGAGAGATACTCACTCACACTCACACAGAGATATATACACTCACACAGAGATACTCACACAGAGAGAGATATATACACACACACACACACACACACACACACAGAGACTGAGGGGCAAACACACGCTCACACACACACACACACACACAGAGACTGAGGGGCAAACACACGCTCACACAGAGAGAGATATATACACTCACTCACACTCACACAGAGATACTCACACACAGAGATACTCACTCACACTCACACAGAGAGATATATACACACACACACACACACACACACACACAGAGACTGAGGGGCAAACACACACTCACACAGAGAGATATATATACACACACACACACACACACACACAGATACTCACACACAGAGATACTCACACACACACACACTCACACAGAGAGAGATATACTCACTCACTCACACACACACACAGATACTCACAGAGAGATACTCACTCACACTCACACAGAGATATATACACTCACACAGAGATACTCACACAGAGAGAGATATATACACACACACACACACACACACACAGAGACTGAGGGGCAAACACACACTCACACAGAGAGAGATATATATACTCACACACACACACACAGAGATACTCACACACACACTCACACACACACACACAGAGAGAGATACACACACACTCACACAGAGAGAGATACTCACACACACACACACTCACACAGAGAGAGATACTCACACACACACTCACTCTCACACAGAGAGATACTCACACACACACTCACTCACACAGAGAGAGATATACTCACTCACTCACACACACACACAGATACTCACAGAGAGATACTCACTCACACTCACACAGAGATATATACACTCACACAGAGATACTCACACAGAGAGAGATATACACACACACACACACAGATACTCACAGAGAGATACTCACTCACACTCACACAGAGATATATACACTCACACAGAGATACTCACACAGAGAGAGATATATACACACACACACACACACACACACAGAGACTGAGGGGCAAACACACACTCACACAGAGAGATATATACACACACACACACACACTCACACAGAGAGAGATATATACACACACACACACTCACACAGAGAGAGATATATACACTCACACACACACACACAGAGATACTCACACACAGAGATACTCACTCACACTCACACAGAGAGATATATATACACACACACACACACACAGATACTCACACACAGAGATACTCACTCACACTCACACAGAGAGATATATATACACACACACACACACACTCACAGAGATACTCACTCACACTCACACAGAGATATATATACACACACACACACACACACACACACAGAGAGATATACTCACTCACTCACACACACACAGATACTCACACACAGAGATACTCACTCACACTCACACAGAGAGATACTCACACACACGCTCACTCACACAGAGAGAGATACTCACACACACTCACACTCACACAGAGAGATATATATACACACACACACACTCACACAGAGATACTCACACACACACACTCACACAGAGAGAGATATACTCACTCACTCACACACACACACACACACACACACAGAGAGAGATACTCACACACACACTCACTCACACAGAGATACTCACACACACACACTCACACAGAGAGAGATACTCACACACACTCACTCACACAGAGAGATACTCACACACACACTCACTCACACACACACACAGATACTCACACACAGAGATACTCACTCACTCACACAGAGAGATATATATACACACACACACACACACACTCACACACAGAGATACTCACACACACAGAGAGATATATATACACACACACACACAGATATATATACACACACACACACAGATACTCACTCACACACACAGAGAGATAAATATACAAACTCACACACACACACACACAGATACACACAGAGATACACACTCACACTCACACAGAGAGATATATATACAATCACACACACACAGAGATAATCACACACACACACTCACACAGAGAGAGATATACTCACTCACTCACACACACACACACAGATACTCACACACACAGATACTCACTCACACTCACACAGAGAGATATATATACACACAGATACTCACACACAGAGATACTCACACACACTCACTCACACAGAGAGAGATATACTCACTCACTCACACACACACACAGATACTCACACACAGAGATACTCACTCACACTCACACAGAGAGATATATATACACACACACACTCACACAGAGAGACTGAGGGGCAAACACACGCTCACACACACAGAGAGAGAGAGATATATACTCACTCACACTCACACACAGAGACTGAGGGGCAAATACATGCTCACACAGAGAGAGATACTCACACACACACTCACTCACACAGAGAGAGATACTCACACACACTCACTCACACAGAGAGATACTCACACACACTCACTCACACAGAGAGAGATACTCACACACACTCACTCACACAGAGAGAGATAATCACACACACACTCACTCACACAGAGAGAGATAATCACACACACACTCACTCACACAGAGAGAGATACTCACACACACTCACTCACACAGAGAGAGATAATCACACACACACTCACTCACACAGAGAGAGATACTCACACACACTCACTCACACAGAGAGATACTCACACACACTCACTCACACAGAGAGAGATACTCACACACACTCACTCACACAGAGAGATACACACACACACACTCACTCACACAGAGAGATACTCACACACACACTCACTCACACAGAGAGAGATAATCACACACACACTCACTCACACAGAGAGATACTCACACACACTCACTCACACAGAG
The DNA here is from genome assembly GCA_026770705.1 of Isurus oxyrinchus. Taxonomy (NCBI): domain Eukaryota; kingdom Metazoa; phylum Chordata; class Chondrichthyes; order Lamniformes; family Lamnidae; genus Isurus; species Isurus oxyrinchus. The sequence goes on along the minus strand of JANJGN010001284.1, from coordinate 129,536 downwards.
AGATAATCACACACACACTCACTCACACAGAGAGAGATACTCACACACACACACACTCACACAGAGAGAGATACTCACACACACTCACTCACACACAGAGAGAGATACTCACACACACACTCACTCACACAGAGAGATACTCACACACACTCACTCACACAGAGAGAGATAATCACACACACACTCACTCACACAGAGAGAGATACTCACACACACTCACTCACACAGAGAGATAATCACACACACACTCACTCACACAGAGAGAGATACTCACACACACACACACTCACACAGAGAGAGATACTCACACACACTCACTCACACACAGAGAGAGATACTCACACACACTCACTCACACAGAGAGATACTCACACACACGCTCACTCACACAGAGAGAGATACTCACACACACACACACTCACACAGAGAGAGATACTCACACACACACTCACTCACACAGAGAGAGATACTCACACACACTCACTCACACAGAGAGAGATACTCACACACACACTCACTCACACAGAGTGAGATACTCACTCACACACACACTCACACAGAAAGAGATACTCACTCACACACTCACTCACACAGAGAGAGATACTCACACACACACACACACACACACAGAGAGAGATACTCACACACACACTCACACACAGAGAGAGATACTCACACACACAATCACTCACACAGAGAGAGATACACACACACACACAATTACTCACAGAGAGAGATACTCACACACACTCACTCACACAGAGAGAGATACTCACACACACACACACTCACACAGAGAGAGATACTCACACACACAATCACACTCACACAGAGAGATACTCACACACACTCACTCACACAGAGAGAGATACTCACACACACACTCACTCACACAGAGAGAGATACTCACACACACACTCACTCACACAGAGAGATACTCACACACACTCACTCACACAGAGAGAGATACTCACACACACACTCACTCACACAGAGAGATACTCACACACACTCACTCACACAGAGAGAGATACTCACACACACACTCACTCACACAGAGAGAGATACTCACACACACAATCACACTCACACAGAGAGATATATATACACTCACACAGAGAGATACTCACACACACTCACTCTCACACAGAGAGATACTCACACACACACACACTCACACAGAGAGAGATACTCACACACACACTCACACACAGAGAGAGATACTCACACACACTCACTCACACAGAGAGAGATATACTCACTCACTCACACACACACACAGATACTCACAGAGAGATACTCACTCACACTCACACAGAGATATATACACTCACACAGAGATACTCACACAGAGAGAGATATATACACACACACACACACACACACACAGAGACTGAGGGGCAAACACACACTCACACAGAGAGATATATATACACTCACTCACACTCACACAGAGATACTCACACACACACACACACACAGAGACTGAGGGGCAAACACACGCTCACACAGAGAGAGATATACACACACACACACACACACACACAGATACTCACACACAGAGATACTCACTCACACTCACACAGAGAGAGATATACACACACACACACACACACACACACACACACACAGAGATACTCACTCACACTCACACAGAGAGACATATATACACACACACACACACACACTCACAGAGATACTCACACTCACACAGAGATATATATATACACACACACACACACACACACACAGAGATACTCACTCACACTCACACAGAGAGATATATACACACACTCACACAGAGAGATATATACACACACACACACACACACTCACAGAGATACTCACACTCACACAGAGATATATATATACACACACACACACACACACACAGAGATACTCACTCACACTCACACAGAGAGATATATATACACACACACACACTCACACAGAGATACTCACACACACACACTCACACAGAGAGAGATATACTCACTCACTCACACACACACAGATACTCACACACAGAGATACTCACTCACTCACACAGAGAGATATATATACACACACACACACACACACACACACACAGAGATACTCACACACACAGAGAGATATATATACACACACACACACACAGAGATATATATACACACACAGACACACACACACACACAGATACTCACTCACACACACAGAGAGATATATATACAAACTCACACACACACACACACACAGATACACACAGAGATACACACTCACACTCACACAGAGAGATATATATACACTCACACACACACACAGATACTCACACACACACACTCACACAGAGAGAGATACTCACACACACACTCACTCACACAGAGAGATATATATACACTCACACACACACAGAGATACTCACACACACACACTCACACAGAGAGAGATATACTCACTCACTCACACACACACACACAGATACTCACACACACAGATACTCACTCACACTCACACAGAGAGATATATATACACACACACACACACACACACACAGATACTCACACACAGAGATACTCACACACACACACTCACACAGAGAGAGATATACTCACTCACTCACACACACACACAGATACTCACACACAGAGATACTCACTCACACTCACACAGAGAGATATATATAGACACACACACTCACACAGAGAGACTGAGGGGCAAACACACGCTCACACACACAGAGAGAGAGAGAGATATACTCACTCACACTCACACACAGAGACTGAGGGGCAAATACATGCTCACACAGAGAGAGATACTCACACACACTCACTCACACACAGAGAGAGATACTCACACACACTCACTCACACACAGAGAGAGATACTCACACACACTCACTCACACACAGAGAGAGATACTCACACACACACTCACTCACACAGAGAGAGATACACACACACTCACTCACAGAGAGAGATACTCACACACACACTCACTCACACAGAGAGATACTCACACACACTCACTCACACACAGAGAGAGATACTCACACACACACTCACTCACACAGAGAGAGATACTCACACACACACTCACTCACACAGAGAGATACTCACACACACTCACTCACACACAGAGAGAGATACTCACACACACACTCACTCACACAGAGAGAGATACACACACACTCACTCACAGAGAGAGATACTCACACACACACTCACACACACACAGAGAGATACTCACACACACTCACTCACACAGAGAGATACTCACACACACGCTCACTCACACAGAGAGAGATACTCACACACACACACTCACACAGAGAGAGATACTCACACACACACTCACTCACACAGAGAGAGATACTCACACACACTCACTCACACAGAGAGAGATACTCACACACACACTCACTCACACAGAGTGAGATACTCACTCACACACACACTCACACAGAGAGAGATACTCACTCACACACTCACTCACACAGAGAGAGATACTCACACACACACACACACACACAGAGAGATACTCACACACACTCACTCACACAGAGAGATACTCACACACACACTCACTCACACAGAGAGATACTCACACACACACTCACACAGAGAGAGATACTCACACACAGAGAGAGATACTCACACACACACACACACACACACACACAGAGATACTCACACACACTCACTCACACAGAGAGATACTCACACACAATTACTCACACAGAGATACTCACACACACTCACTCACACAGAGAGAGATACTCACACACACACACACACAGAGATACTCATACACACACTCACTCACACAGAGAGAGATACTCACACACACACACACACACACAGAGATACTCATACACACACTCACTCACACAGAGAGAGATACTCACACACACACTCACTCACACAGAGAGAGATACTCACACACACACTCACACAGAGAGAGATACTCACACACACACTCACACAGAGAGAGATACTCACACACACACTCACTCACACAGAGAGAGATACTCACACACACTCACTCACACAGAGAGAGATAATCACACACACACTCACTCACACAGAGAGATACTCACACACACACTCACTCACACAGAGAGATACTCACACACACTCACTCACACAGAGAGAGATACTCACACACACACACAGAGAGAGATACTCACACACACACTCACTCACACAGAGAGAGATACGCACACACACACTCACTCACACAGAGAGAGATACGCACACACACTCACTCACACAGAGAGATACTCACACACTCACTCACTCACAGAGAGAGATACTCACACACACACTCACTCACACAGAGAGAGATACGCACACACACTCACTCACACAGAGAGATACTCACACACTCACTCACTCACAGAGAGAGATACTCACACACACTCTCACTCACACAGAGAGAGATACTCACACACACTCACACACAGAGAGAGATACTCACACTCACTCACACAGAGAGAGATACACACACACTCACTCATACAGAGACAGATACTCACACACACACACACACACACACACACACACACAGAGATACTCACACACATTCACTCACACAGAGAGAGATACTCACACACACACTCACTCACACAGAGAGAGATACTCACACACACACTCACACACAGAGAGAGATACTCACACACACAATCACACTCACACAGAGATACACACACACACACAATTACTCACAGAGAGAGATACTCACACACACACTCACTCACACAGAGATACTCACACACACAATCACACTCACACAGAGAGATATATATACACTCACACAGAGAGAGATACTCACACACACTCACTCTCACACAGAGAGATACTCACACACACACTCACTCACACAGAGAGAGATACTCACACACACTCACTCTCACACAGAGAGATACTCACACACACACTCACTCACACAGAGAGAGATATACTCACTCACTCACACACACACACAGATACTCACAGAGAGATACTCACTCACACTCACACAGAGATATATACACTCACACAGAGATACTCACACAGAGAGAGATACATACACACACACACACACACACACAGAGACTGAGGGGCAAACACACGCTCACACACACAGAGATATATATACACTCACACACACACACACACAGAGACTGAGGGGCAAACACACGCTCACACACACAGAGATATATACTCACTCACACACACACACAGATATATACACACACTCACTCACACACACACACAGATACTCACAGAGAGATACTCACTCACACTCACACAGAGATATATACACTCACACAGAGATACTCACACAGAGAGAGATATATACACACACACACACACACACACACAGAGACTGAGGGGCAAACACACACTCACACAGAGAGAGATATATATACTCACACACACACACACAGAGATACTCACACACACACTCACACACACACACACACAGAGATACTCACACACACACTCACTCACACAGAGAGAGATATACTCACTCACTCACACACACACACAGATACTCACAGAGAGATACTCACTCACACTCACACAGAGATATATACACTCACACAGAGATACTCACACAGAGAGAGAGATATATATACACACACACACACACACAGAGACTGAGGGGCAAACACACGCTCACACAGAGAGAGATATATACACTCACACACACACACACAGAGATACTCACACACAGAGATACTCACTCACACTCACACAGAGAGATATATATACACACACACACACACACAGATACTCACACACAGAGATACTCACTCACACTCACACAGAGAGATATATATACACACACACACTCACACACAGAGATACTCACTCACACTCACACAGAGAGATATATATACACACACACACACACACACACAGATATATACACACACACACACACACACACAGAGACTGAGGGGCAAACACACACTCACACAGAGAGAGATATATACACTCACACACACACACACAGAGATACTCACACACAGAGATACTCACTCACACTCACACAGAGAGATATATATACACACACACACACACACAGATACTCACACACAGAGATACTCACTCACACTCACACAGAGAGATATATACACACACACACACACACACTCACAGAGATACTCACTCACACTCACACAGAGATATATATACACACACACACACACACACACACACACAGAGAGATATACTCACTCACTCACACACACACAGATACTCACACACAGAGATACTCACTCACACTCACACAGAGAGATACTCACACACACGCTCACTCACACAGAGAGAGATACTCACACACACACACACTCACACAGAGATATATATACACACACACACACACACACACACAGAGATACTCACTCACACTCACACAGAGAGATATATACACTCACACACACACACACAGAGATACTCACACACAGAGATACTCACTCACACTCACACAGAGAGATATATACACTCACACACACACACACAGAGATACTCACACACAGAGATACTCACTCACACTCACACAGAGAGATATATACACTCACACACACACACACAGAGATACTCACACACAGAGATACTCACTCACACTCACACAGAGAGATATATACACTCACTCACACACACACACAGAGATACTCACACACACAGATACTCACTCACACTCACACAGAGAGATATATATACACACACACACACACACAGATACTCACACACAGAGATACTCACACACACACACTCACACAGAGAGAGATATACTCACTCACTCACACACACACACACAGATACTCACACACACAGATACTCACTCACACTCACACAGAGAGATATATATACACACACACACACACACAGATACTCACACACAGAGATACTCACACACACTCACACAGAGAGAGATATACTCACTCACTCACACACACACACACAGATACTCACACACAGAGATACTCACACACACTCACTCACACACAGAGAGAGATACTCACACTCACTCACTCACAGAGAGAGATACTCACACACACTCACTCACACAGAGAGAGATACTCACACACAATCACTCACACACAGAGAGAGATACTCACACACACTCACTCACACAGAGAGATACTCACACACACGCTCACTCACACAGAGAGAGATACTCACACACACACTCACTCACACAGAGAGATACTCACACACACACTCACTCACACAGAGAGAGATACTCACACACACACACACTCACACAGAGAGAGATACTCACACACACCTTCACTCACACAGAGAGTGATGCTCACACACACACTCACTCACACAGTGAGATACTCACACACACTCACTCACACAGAGAGAGATACTCACACACACACTCACTCACACAGAGAGATACTCACACACACACTCACTCACACAGAGAGATACTCACACACACACTCAGTCACACAGAGAGATACTCAAACACACACTCACTCACACAGAGAGAGATACTCACACACACACACACACACACACACAGAGATACTCACACACACGCACTCACACAGAGAGAGATACTCACACACACTCACTCACTCACATAGAGAGATACTCACTCACACAGAGACAGATACTCACACACACACACACACACAGAGATACTCACACACACACACTCACACAGAGAGATACTCACACACACACTCACTCACACAGAGAGAGATACTCACACACACTCACTCACACAGAGAGATACTCACACACACTCACTCACACAGAGAGAGATACACACACACTCACTCACACAGAGAGAGATACTCACACACACACTCACTCACACAGAGAGAGATACTCACACACACTCTCACACAGAGAGATACTCACACACACACTCACTCACACAGAGAGAGATACTCACACACACACACACTCACACAGAGAGAGATACTCACACACACACACACTCACACAGAGAGAGATACTCACACACGCTCACTCACACAGAGAGATACTCACACACACACTCACTCACGCATAGAGAGATACTCACACACCCACTCACTCACACAGAGAGATACTCACACACACACTCACACAGAGAGAGATACTCACACACACTCACACACACATAGAGAGATACTCACACACAATCACTCACACAGATATAGATACTCACACACAGTCACACACACTCACACAGAGAGATACTCACACACACACTCACTCACACAGAGAGAGATACTCACACACACACACTCATTCACACAGAGAGATACTCACACACACACTCACTCACACAGAGAGAGATACTCACACACACTCACTCACACAGAGAGATACTCACACACACACTCACTCACTCACAGAGAGAGATACTCACACACACACTCACTCACACAGAGAGAGAGATACTCACACACACACTCACTCACTCACAGAGAGAGATACTCACACACACACTCACTCACACAGAGAGATACTCACACACACACTCACTCAAACAGAGAGATACTCACACACACCTTCACTCACACAGAGAGATACTGACACACACACACACACACACACACAGAGATACTCACACACACACTCACTCACACAGAGAGAGATACTCACACACACTCACACAGAGAGAGAGATACACTCACTCACACAGAGAGAGATACGCACACACACTCACTCACACAGAGAGTGATACTGCCACGCACACTCACTCACACAGTGAGATACTCACACACACTCACTCACACAGAGAGATACTCACACTCACACACACTCACACAGAGAGAGATACTCACACACACTCACACAGAGAGAGATACTCACACACACACTCACTCACACAGAGACAGATACTCACACACACACACACACAGAGAGAGATACTCACACACACACTCACTCACACAGAGACAGATACTCACACACACACACACACACACACACAGATACTCACACACACGCACTCACACAGAGAGAGATACTCACACACACCTTCACTCACACAGAGAGATACTGACACACACACACACACACACACACAGAGAGATACTCACACACACTCACTCACACAGAGAGAGATACTCACACACACGCTCACTCACACAGAGAGAGATACTCACACACACACACACTCACACAGAGAGAGATACTCACACACACTCACACAGAGAGAGAGATACTCACACAAACACTCACTCACACAGAGAGAGATACGCACACACACTCACTCACACAGAGAGATACTCACACACACACTCACTCACACAGAGAGTGATACTGCCACGCACACTCACTCACACAGTGAGATACTCACACACACTCACTCACACAGAGAGATACTCACACTCACACTCACACACACAGAGAGAGATACTCACACACACACTCACTCACACAGAGAGAGATACTCACACACACACACTCACACAGAGAGAGATACTCACACACACACTCACTCACACAGAGAGAGATACTCACACACACACTCACTCACACAGAGAGAGATACTCACACACACACTCACTCACACAGAGAGAGATACTCACACACACACTCACACAGAGAGAGATACTCACACACACACTCACTCACACAGAGAGATACTCACACACTCACTCACTCACACAGAGAGAGATACTCACACACACAGAGAGAGATACTCACACACGCTCACTCACACAGAGAGAGATACTCACACACACACTCATTCACACAGAGAGATACTCACACACACACTCACACACACAGAGAGAGATACTCACACACACTCACTCACACAGAGAGATACTCACACACACACTCACACACAGAGAGAGATACTCACACACACACTCACTCACACAGAGAGAGATACTCACACACACACTCAATCACACAAAGAGATACTCACACACACAATCCATCACACAGAGAGAGATAGTCACACACTCACTCACTCACACAGAGAGATACTCACACACACTCACTCACACACAGAGAGAGATACTCACACACACACTCACTCACACAGAGAGATAGTCACACACACACTCACACAGAGAGAGATACTCACACACACTCACTCACACACAGAGATACTCACACACACACTCACTCACACAGAGAGAGATATACACACACACACACTCACTCACACAGAGAGATACTCACACACACTCACTCACACAGAGAGATACTCACACACACACTCACTCACACAGAGAGATACTCACACACACACTCACTCACACAGAGAGATACTCACACACACACACACACACACACACACACATAGAGATACTCACACACACACTCACTCACACAGAGAGAGCTACTCACACACACTCACTCACACAGAGAGATACTCACACACACTCACTCACACAGAGAGATACTCACACACACACTCACTCACACAGAGAGATACACACACACTCACTCACTCACAGAGAGAGTTACTCACACACACACTCACTCACACAGATAGAGATACTCACACACACTCACTCACACAGAGAGAGATACTCACACACACTCACTCACACAGAGAGAGATATTCACACACACTCACTCACACAGAGAGAGATACTCACACACACACTCACTCACACAGAGAGAGATACGCACACACACACACAATCACACAGAGAGAGATACTCACACTCACACACACACACAGAGATACTCACACACACACACTCTCACAGAGAGAGATACTCACATACACACTCACTCACACAGAGCGATACTCACACACAATTTCTCACACAGAGAGATACTCACACACACTCACTCACACAGAGAGAGATACACACACACTCACTCACACAGAGAGATACTCACACACACTCACTCACACAGAGAGAGATACACACACACTCACTCACACAGAGAGAGATACTCACACACACACTCAATCACACAGAGAGAGATACTCACACACACACTCACTCACACAGAGAGAGATACTCACACACGCTCACTCACACAGAGAGATACTCACACACACACTCACTCACACACAGAGATACTCACACACACACTCACTCACACAGAGAGAGATACTCTCACACACTCACTCACACAGAGAGAGATACACACACACACACTCACACACAGAGAGATACTCACACACACACTCACTCACACACAGAGATACTCACACACACACTCACTCACACAGAGAGAGATACTCACACACACACACTCACACACAGAGAGATACTCACACACACACTCACTCACACACAGAGATACTCACACACACACTCACTCACACAGGGAGTGATACTCACACACACACACAATCACACAGAGAGAGATACTCACACTCACACACACACACAGAGATACTCACACACACACACTCACACAGAGAGAGATACTCACACACACACTCACTCACACAGAGAGATACTCACACACAATTTCTCACACAGAGAGATACTCACACACACTCACTCACACAGAGAGAGATACACACACGCTCACTCACACAGAGAGAGATACTCACACTCGCTCACTCACACAGAGAGATACTCACACACACACTCACACACAGAGAGATACTCAGACACACACTCACACACACAGAGAGAGATACTCACACACACTCACACACACATAGAGAGATACTCACACACACACTCACTCACACAGAGAGAGATACTCACACACACTCTCACTCACACAGAGAGAGATACTCACACACAATCACTCACACAGAGATAGATACTCACACACAGTCACACACACTCACACAGAGAGATACTCACACACACACTCACTCACACAGAGAGAGATACTCACACACACTCACTCACACAGAGAGATACTCACACACACTCACTCACACAGAGAGAGATACACACACACTCACTCACTCACACAGAGAGAGATACTCACACACACACTCACTCACACAGAGAGAGATACTCATACACACACTCACTCACACAGAGAGATACTCACACACACACTCAGTCACACAGAGAGAGATACTCACACACACACTCACTCACACAGAGAGAGATACTCACACACACTTACTCACACAGAGAGATACTCACACACACACTCACTCACACAGAGACAGATACTCACACACACACACACTCACACAGAGAGAGATACTCACACACACACACACTCACACAGAGAGAGACACTCACACACGCTCACTCACACAGAGAGATACTCACACACACACTCACTCACACAGAGAGAGATACTCACACACACACTCACTCACACAGAGAGATACTCACACACAATTTCTCACACAGAGAGATACTCACACACACTCACTCACACAGAGAGAGATACTCACACTCACTCACACAGAGAGAGATACTCACACACACACTCACTCACACAGAGAGATACTCACACACACTCACACACACAGAGAGAGATACTCACACACACTCACTCACACAGAGAGAGATACTCACACTCACTCACACAGAGAGAGATACTCACACACACACTCACACAGAGAGATACTCACACACACTCACTCACACAGAGAGATACTCACACACACACACTCACACAGAGAGATACTCGCACACACACTCACACACACAGAGAGAGATACTCACACACACACTCACTCACACAGAGAGAGATACTCACACACACTCAGTCATACAGAGAGATACTCACACACACTCACTCACACAGAGAGATACTCACACACACACTCACTCACACAGAGAGATACACAGACACTCACTCACTCACAGTGAGAGATACTCACACACTCACTCACTCACAGAGAGAGTAACTCACACACACACTCACTCACACAGAGAGATACTCACACACACTCACTCACAAAGAGAGTGATACTCACACACACTCACTCACTCAGAGAGATACTCGCACACACACACACACACAGAGAGATATACTCACACACACACTCACTCACACAGATAGAGATACTCACACACACTCACTCACACAGAGAGATATACTCACACACACTCACTCACACAGAGAGATATACTCACACACACACTCACTCACTCACAGAGAGAGTTACTCACACACACACTCACTCACACAGAGAGAGATACTCACACACACACACACACAATCACACAGAGAGAGATACTCACACTCACACACACACACAGAAATACTCACACACACACACTCACACAGAGAGAGATACTCACACACACACTCACTCACACAGAGAGATACTCACACACAATTTCTCACACAGAGAGATACTCACACACACTCACTCACACAGAGAGAGATACACACACACTCACTCACACAGAGAGAGATACTCACACACACACTCACTCACACAGAGAGAGATACTCACACACACACTCACTCACACAGAGAGAGATACTCACACACACACACACTCACACAGAGAGAGATACTCACACACGCTCACTCACACAGAGAGATACTCACACACACACTCACTCACACAGAGAGAGATACTCACACACACACTCACTCACACAGAGAGATACTCACACACACACTCACACACACAGAGAGAGATACTCACTCACACTCACACTCACATAGAGAGATACTCACACACACACTCACTCACACAGAGAGAGATACTCACACACAATCACTCACACAGAGAGATACTCACACACAGTCACACACACTCACACAGAGAGATACTCACACACACACTCACTCACACAGAGAGATACTCACACACACTCACTCACACAGAGAGAGATACTCACACACAATCACTCACACAGAGAGATACTCACACACAGTCACACACACTCACACAGAGAGATACTCACACACACACTCACTCACACAGAGAGTGATACACACACACACACACTCAGTCACACAGAGAGATACTCACACACACTCACTCACACAGAGAGAGATACTCACACACACACTCATTCACACAGAGAGAAATACTCACACACAGTCACACACACTCACACAGAGAGAGATTCTCACACACAATCACTCACACAGAGAGAGATACTCACACACAGTCACACACACTCACACAGAGAGAGATACTCACACACACACTCACTCACACAGAGAGAGATAGTCACACACACTCTCACACAGAGAGATACTCACACACACACTCACTCACACAGAGAGAGATACACACACACTCACTCACACAGAGAGAGATACTCACACACACACTCACTCACACAGAGAGAGATACTCACACACAGTCACACACACTCACACAGAGAGAGATACTCACACACACACTCACTCACACAGAGAGAGATACTCACACACACACTCACTCACACAGAGAGATACTCACACACACACTCAGTCACACAGAGAGAGATACTCACACACACACTCACTCACACAGAGAGAGATACTCACACACACTTACTCACACAGAGAGATACTCACACACACACTCACTCACACAGAGACAGATACTCACACACACACACACTCACACAGAGAGAGATACTCACACACACACACACACACACAGAGAGAGACACTCACACACGCTCACTCACACAGAGAGATACTCACACACACACTCACTCACACAGAGAGAGATACTCACACACACACTCACTCACACAGAGAGATACTCACACACACTCACACACACAGAGAGAGATACTCACACACACACTCACTCACACAGAGAGATACTCACACACACTCACTCACACAGAGAGATACTCACACACACACTCACTCACACAGAGAGAGATACTCACACACACACACTCACACACAGAGAGATACTCACACACACACTCACTCACACACAGAGATACTCACACACACACTCACTCACACAGAGAGTGATACGCACACACACACACAATCACACAGAGAGAGATACTCACACTCACACACACACCCAGAGATACTCACACACACACACTCACACAGAGAGAGATACTCACACACACACTCACTCACACAGAGAGATACTCACACACAATTTCTCACACAGAGAGATACTCACACACACTCACTCACACAGAGAGAGATACACACACGCTCACTCACACAGAGAGAGATACTCACACTCGCTCACTCACACAGAGATATACTCACACACACACTCACACACAGAGAGATACTCAGACACACACTCACACACACAGAGAGAGATACTCACACACACTCACACACACATAGAGAGATACTCACACACACACTCACTCACACAGAGAGAGATACTCACACACACTCTCACTCACACAGAGAGAGATACTCACACACAATCACTCACACAGAGATAGATACTCACACACAGTCACACACACTCACACAGAGAGATACTCACACACACACTCACTCACACAGAGAGAGATACTCACACACACTCACTCACACAGAGAGATACTCACACACACTCACTCACACAGAGAGAGATACACACACACTCACTCACTCACACAGAGAGAGATACTCACACACACACTCACTCACACAGAGAGAGATACTCACACACACACTCACACAGAGAGATACTCACACACACACTCAGTCACACAGAGAGAGATACTCACACACACACTCACTCACACAGAGAGAGATACTCACACACACTTACTCACACAGAGAGATACTCACACACACACTCACTCACACAGAGACAGATACTCACACACACTCACACACACATAGAGAGATACTCACACACAATCACTCACACAGATATAGATACTCACACACAGTCACACACACTCACACAGAGAGATACTCACACACACACTCACTCACACAGAGAGAGATACTCACACACACACACTCATTCACACAGAGAGATACTCACACACACACTCACTCACACAGAGAGAGATACTCACACACACTCACTCACACAGAGAAATACTCACACACACACTCACTCACTCACAGAGAGAGATACTCACACACACACTCACTCACACAGAGAGAGATACTCACACACACACTCACACACAGAGAGAGATACTCACACACACACACAATCACACAGAGAGATACTCACACACACACTCACTCACACAGAGAGATACTCACACACACCTTCACTCACACAGAGAGATACTGACACACACACACACACACACACACAGATACTCACACACACACACTCACTCACACAGAGAGAGATACTCACACACACTCACTCACACAGAGAGAGATACTCACACACACTCACACAGAGAGAGAGATACTCACACACACAATCACTCACACAGAGAGTGATACTGCCACGCACACTCACTCACACAGTGAGATACTCACACACACTCACTCACACAGAGAGATACTCACACTCACACACACTCACACAGAGAGAGATACTCACACACACTCACACAGAGAGAGATACTCACACACACACTCACTCACACAGAGACAGATACTCACACACACACACACACAGAGAGAGATACTCACACACACACTCACTCACACAGAGACAGATACTCACACACACACACACACACACACACAGATACTCACACACACGCACTCACACAGAGAGAGATACTCACACACACCTTCACTCACACAGAGAGATACTGACACACACACACACACACACACAGAGAGAGATACTCACACACACTCACTCACAGAGAGAGAGATACTCACACACACGCTCACTCACACAGAGAGAGATACTCACACACACACACACTCACACAGAGAGAGATACTCACTCACACTCACACAGAGAGAGAGATACTCACACACACACTCACTCACACAGAGAGAGAGATACTCACACACACACTCACTCACTCACAGGGAGAGATACTCACACACACACTCACTCACACAGAGAGATACTCACACACACACTCACTCACACAGAGAGATACTCACACACACCTTCACTCACACAGAGAGATACTGACACACACACACACACACACACAGAGATACTCACACACACACTCACTCACACAGAGAGAGATACTCACACACACTCACTCACACAGAGAGAGATACTCACACACACTCACACAGAGAGAGAGATACACTCACTCACACAGAGAGAGATACGCACACACACTCACTCACACAGAGAGTGATACTGCCACGCACACTCACTCACACAGTGAGATACTCACACACACTCACTCACACAGAGAGATACTCACACACACTCACACAGAGAGAGATACTCACACACACTCACACAGAGAGAGATACTCACACACACACTCACTCACACAGAGACAGATACTCACACACACACACACACAGAGAGAGATACTCACACACACACTCACTCACACAGAGACAGATACTCACACACACACACACACACACACACAGATACTCACACACACGCACTCACACAGAGAGAGATACTCACACACACCTTCACTCACACAGAGAGATACTGACACACACACACACACACACACACAGAGAGATACTCACACACACTCACTCACACAGAGAGAGATACTCACACACACGCTCACTCACACAGAGAGAGATACTCACACACACACACACTCACACAGAGAGAGATACTCACACACACTCACACAGAGAGAGAGATACTCACATACACACTCACTCACACAGAGAGAGATACGCACACACACTCACTCACACAGAGAGATACTCACACACACACTCACTCACACAGAGAGTGATACTGCCACGCACACTCACTCACACAGTGAGATACTCACACACACTCACTCACACAGAGAGATACTCACACTCACACTCACACACACAGAGAGAGATACTCACACACACACTCACTCACACAGAGAGAGATACTCACACACACACACTCACACAGAGAGAGATACTCACACACACACTCACTCACACAGAGAGAGATACTCACACACACACTCACTCACACAGAGAGAGATACTCACACACACACTCACTCACACAGAGAGAGATACTCACACACACACTCACACAGAGAGAGATACTCACACACACACTCACACAGAGAGAGATACTCACACACGCTCACTCACACAGAGAGAGATACTCACACACACACCCATTCTCACAGAGAGATACTCACACACACACTCACACACACAGAGAGAGATACTCACACACACTCACTCACACAGAGAGATACTCACACACACACTCACACACAGAGAGAGATACTCACACACACACTCACTCACACAGAGAGAGATACTCACACACACACTCAATCACACAAAGAGATACTCACACACACAATCCATCACACAGAGAGAGATAGTCACACACTCACTCACTCACACAGAGAGATACTCACACACACTCACTCACACACAGAGAGAGATACTCACACACACACTCACTCACACAGAGAGATAGTCACACACACACTCACACAGAGAGAGATACTCACACACACTCACTCACACACAGAGATACTCACACACACACTCACTCACACAGAGAGAGATATACACACACACACACTCACTCACACAGAGAGATACTCACACACACTCACTCACACAGAGAGATACTCACACACACACTCACTCACACAGAGAGATACTCACACACACACTCACACACACACACACACATAGAGATACTCACACACACACTCACTCACACAGAGAGAGCTACTCACACACACTCACTCACACAGAGAGATACTCACACACACTCACTCACACAGAGAGATACTCACACACACACTCACTCACACAGAGAGATACACACACACTCACTCACTCACAGAGAGAGTTACTCACACACACACTCACTCACACAGATAGAGATACTCACACACACTCACTCACACAGAGAGAGATACTCACACACACAATCCCTCACACAGAGAGAGATACTCACACACACTCACTCACACAGAGAGAGATACTCACACACACACTCACTCACACAGAGAGAGATACGCACACACACACACAATCACACAGAGAGAGATACTCACACTCACACACACACACAGAGATACTCACACACACACTCACTCACACAGAGAGAGATACTCACACACACTCACTCACACAGAGAGAGATACTCACACACACACACTCTCACAGAGACAGATACTCACATACACACTCACTCACAAAGAGAGATACTCACACACAATTTCTCACACAGAGAGATACTCACACACACTCACTCACACAGAGAGAGATACACACACACTCACTCACACAGAGAGAGATACTCACACACACACTCAATCACACAGAGAGAGATACTCACACACACACTCACTCACACAGAGAGAGATACTCACACACGCTCACTCACACAGAGAGATACTCACACACACACTCACTCACACACAGAGATACTCACACACACACTCACTCACACAGAGAGAGATACTCACACACACTCACTCACACAGAGAGAGATACACACACACACACTCACACACAGAGAGATACTCACACACACACTCACTCACACACAGAGATACTCACACACACACTCACTCACACAGAGAGAGATACTCACACACACACACTCACACACAGAGAGATACTCACACACACACTCACTCACACACAGAGATACTCACACACACACTCACTCACACAGGGAGTGATACTCACACACACACACAATCACACAGAGAGAGATACTCACACTCACACACACACACAGAGATACTCACACACACACACTCACACAGAGAGAGATACTCACACACACACTCACTCACACAGAGAGATACTCACACACAATTTCTCACACAGAGAGATACTCACACACACTCACTCACACAGAGAGAGATACACACACGCTCACTCACACAGAGAGAGATACTCACACTCGCTCACTCACACAGAGAGATACTCACACACACACTCACACACAGAGAGATACTCAGACACACACTCACACACACAGAGAGAGATACTCACACACACTCACACACACATAGAGAGATACTCACACACACACTCACTCACACAGAGAGAGATACTCACACACACTCTCACTCACACAGAGAGAGATACTCACACACAATCACTCACACAGAGATAGATACTCACACACAGTCACACACACTCACACAGAGAGATACTCACACACACACTCACTCACACAGAGAGAGATACTCACACACACTCACTCACACAGAGAGATACTCACACACACTCACTCACACAGAGAGAGATACACACACACTCACTCACTCACACAGAGAGAGATACTCACACACACACTCACTCACACAGAGAGAGATACTCACACACACACTCACTCACACAGAGAGATACTCACACACACACTCAGTCACACAGAGAGAGATACTCACACACACACTCACTCACACAGAGAGAGATACTCACACACACTTACTCACACAGAGAGATACTCACACACACACTCACTCACACAGAGACAGATACTCACACACACACACACTCACACAGAGAGAGATACTCACACACACACACACTCACACAGAGAGAGACACTCACACACGCTCACTCACACAGAGAGATACTCACACACACACTCACTCACACAGAGAGAGATACTCACACACACACTCACTCACACAGAGAGATACTCACACACACTCACACACACAGAGAGAGATACTCACACACACACTCACTCACACAGAGAGATACTCACACACACTCACTCACACAGAGAGATACTCACACACACACTCACTCACACAGAGAGAGATACTCACACACACACACTCACACACAGAGAGATACTCACACACACACTCACTCACACACAGAGATACTCACACACACACTCACTCACACAGAGAGTGATACTCACACACACACACAATCACACAGAGAGAGATACTCACACTCACACACACACACAGAGATACTCACACACACACACTCACACAGAGAGAGATACTCACACACACACTCACTCACACAGAGTGATACTCACACACAATTTCTCACACAGAGAGATACTCACACACACTCACTCACACAGAGAGAGATACACACACGCTCACTCACACAGAGAGAGATACTCACACTCGCTCACTCACACAGAGATATACTCACACACACACTCACACACAGAGAGATAATCAGACACACACTCACACACACAGAGAGAGATACTCACACACACTCACACACACATAGAGAGATACTCACACACACACTCACTCACACAGAGAGAGATACTCACACACACTCTCACTCACACAGAGAGAGATACTCACACACAATCACTCACACAGAGATAGATACTCACACACAGTCACACACACTCACACAGAGAGATACTCACACACACACTCACTCACACAGAGAGAGATACTCACACACACTCACTCACACAGAGAGATACTCACACACACTCACTCACACAGAGAGAGATACACACACACTCACTCACTCACACAGAGAGAGATACTCACACACACACTCACTCACACAGAGAGAGATACTCACACACACACTCACACAGAGAGATACTCACACACACACTCAGTCACACAGAGAGAGATACTCACACACACACTCACTCACACAGAGAGAGATACTCACACACACTTACTCACACAGAGAGATACTCACACACACACACTCACACAGAGAGAGATACTCACACACACACACACTCACACAGAGAGAGACACTCACACACGCTCACTCACACAGAGAGATACTCACACACACACTCACTCACACAGAGAGAGATACTCACACACAGACTCACTCACACAGAGAGATACTCACACACACTCACACACACAGAGAGAGATACTCACACACACTCACTCACACAGAGAGAGATACTCACACTCACTCACACAGAGAGAGATACTCACACACACACTCACACAGAGAGATACTCACACACACTCACTCACACAGAGAGATACTCACACACACACACTCACACAGAGAGATACTCGCACACACACTCACACACACAGAGAGAGATACTCACACACACACTCACTCACACAGAGAGAGATACTCACACACACTCAGTCATACAGAGAGATACTCACACACACTCACTCACACAGAGAGATACTCACACACACACTCACTCACACAGAGAGATACACAGACACTCACTCACTCACAGTGAGAGATACTCACACACTCACTCACTCACAGAGAGAGTAACTCACACACACACTCACTCACACAGAGAGATACTCACACACACTCACTCACAAAGAGAGTGATACTCACACACACTCACTCACTCAGAGAGATACTCGCGCACACACACACACACACAGAGAGATATACTCACACACACACTCACTCACACAGATAGAGATACTCACACACACTCACTCACACAGAGAGATATACTCACACACACACTCACTCACTCACAGAGAGAGTTACTCACACACACACTCACTCACACAGAGAGAGATACTCACACACACACACACACAATCACACAGAGAGAGATACTCACACTCACACACACACACAGAAATACTCACACACACACACTCACACAGAGAGAGATACTCACACACACACTCACTCACACAGAGAGATACTCACACACAATTTCTCACACAGAGAGATACTCACACACAGTCACTCACACAGAGAGAGATACACACACACTCACTCACACAGAGAGAGATACTCACACACACACTCACTCACACAGAGAGAGATACTCACACACACACTCACTCACACAGAGAGAGATACTCACACACACACTCACTCACACAGAGAGAGATAGTCACACACACTCTCACACAGAGAGATACTCACACACACACTCACTCACACAGAGAGAGATACACACACACTCACTCACACAGAGAGAGATACTCACACACACACTCACTCACACAGAGAGAGATACTCACACACAGTCACACACACTCACACAGAGAGAGATACTCACACACACACTCACTCACACAGAGAGAGATACTCACACACACACTCACTCACACAGAGAGATACTCACACACACACTCAGTCACACAGAGAGAGATACTCACACACACACTCACTCACACAGAGAGAGATACTCACACACACTTACTCACACAGAGAGATACTCACACACACACTCACTCACACAGAGACAGATACTCACACACACACACACTCACACAGAGAGAGATACTCACACACACACACACTCACACAGAGAGAGACACTCACACACGCTCACTCACACAGAGAGATACTCACACACACACTCACTCACACAGAGAGAGATACTCACACACACACTCACTCACACAGAGAGATACTCACACACACTCACACACACAGAGAGAGATACTCACACACACACTCACTCACACAGAGAGAGATACTCACACACACTCACTCACACAGAGAGATACTCACACACACACTCACTCACACAGAGAGAGATACTCACACACACACACTCACACACAGAGAGATACTCACACACACACTCACTCACACACAGAGATACTCACACACACACTCACTCACACAGAGAGTGATACTCACACACACACACAATCACACAGAGAGAGATACTCACACTCACACACACACACAGAGATACTCACACACACACACTCACACAGAGAGAGATACTCACACACACACTCACTCACACAGAGAGATACTCACACACAATTTCTCACACAGAGAGATACTCACACACACTCACTCACACAGAGAGAGATACACACACGCTCACTCACACAGAGAGAGATACTCACACTCGCTCACTCACACAGAGATATACTCACACACACACTCACACACAGAGAGATACTCAGACACACACTCACACACACAGAGAGAGATACTCACACACACTCACACACACATAGAGAGATACTCACACACACACTCACTCACACAGAGAGAGATACTCACACACACTCTAACTCACACAGAGAGAGATACTCACACACAATCACTCACACAGAGATAGATACTCACACACAGTCACACACACTCACACAGAGAGATACTCACACACACACTCACTCACACAGAGAGAGATACTCACACACACTCACTCACACAGAGAGATACTCACACACACTCACTCACACAGAGAGAGATACACACACACTCACTCACTCACACAGAGAGAGATACACACACACTCACTCACTCACACAGAGAGAGATACTCACACACACACTCACTCACACAGAGAGAGATACTCACACACACACTCACACAGAGAGATACTCACACACACACTCAGTCACACAGAGAGAGATACTCACACACACACTCACTCACACAGAGAGAGATACTCACACACACTTACTCACACAGAGAGATACTCACACACACACTCACTCACACAGAGACAGATACTCACACACACACACACTCACACAGAGAGAGATACTCACACACACACACACTCACACAGAGAGAGACACTCACACACGCTCACTCACACAGAGAGATACTCACACACACACTCACTCACACAGAGAGAGATACTCACACACACACTCACTCACACAGAGAGAGACTCACACACACTCACACACACAGAGAGAGATACTCACACACACTCACTCACACAGAGAGAGATACTCACACTCACTCACACAGAGAGAGATACTCACACACACACTCACACAGAGAGATACTCACACACACTCACTCACACAGAGAGATACTCACACACACACACTCACACAGAAAGATACTCGCACACACACTCACACACACAGAGAGAGATACTCACACACACACTCACTCACACAGAGAGAGATACTCACACACACTCAGTCATACAGAGAGATACTCACACACACTCACTCACACAGAGAGATACTCACACACACACTCACTCACACAGAGAGATACACAGACACTCACTCACTCACAGTGAGAGATACTCACACACTCACTCACTCACAGAGAGAGTAACTCACACACACACTCACTCACACAGAGAGATACTCACACACACTCACTCACAAAAAGAGTGATACTCACACACACTCACTCACTCAGAGAGATACTCGCACAGACACACACACACAGAGAGATATACTCACACACACACTCACTCACACAGATAGAGATACTCACACACACTCACTCACACAGAGAGATATACTCACACACACACTCACTCACTCACAGAGAGAGTTACTCACACACACACTCACTCACACACAGAGAGATACTCACACACACACACACACAATCACACAGAGAGAGATACTCACACTCACACACACACACAGAAATACTCACACACACACACTCACACTGAGAGAGATACTCACACACACACTCACTCACACAGAGAGATACTCACACACAATTTCTCACACAGAGAGATACTCACACACACTCACTCACACAGAGAGAGATACACACACACTCACTCACACAGAGAGAGATACTCACACACACACTCACTCACACAGAGAGAGATACTCACACACACACTCACTCACACAGAGAGAGATACTCACACACACACTCACACAGAGAGAGATACTCACACACACACTCACTCACACACAGAGATACTCACACACACACTCACTCACACAGAGAGTGATACTCACACACACACACAATCACACAGAGAGAGATACTCACACTCACACACACACACAGAGATACTCACACACACACACTCACACAGAGAGAGATACTCACACACACACTCACTCACACAGAGAGATACTCACACACAATTTCTCACACAGAGAGATACTAACACACACTCACTCACACAGAGAGAGATACACACACGCTCACTCACACAGAGAGAGATACTCACACTCGCTCACTCACACAGAGATATACTCACACACACACTCACACACAGAGAGATACTCAGACACACACTCACACACACAGAGAGAGATACTCACACACACTCACACACACATAGAGAGATACTCACACACACACTCACTCACACAGAGAGAGATACTCACACACACTCTAACTCACACAGAGAGAGATACTCACACACAATCACTCACACAGAGATAGATACTCACACACAGTCACACACACTCACACAGAGAGATACTCACACACACACTCACTCACACAGAGAGAGATACTCACACACACTCACTCACACAGAGAGATACTCACACACACTCACTCACACAGAGAGAGATACACACACACTCACTCACTCACACAGAGAGAGATACACACACACTCACTCACTCACACAGAGAGAGATACTCACACACACACTCACTCACACAGAGAGAGATACTCACACACACACTCACACAGAGAGATACTCACACACACACTCAGTCACACAGAGAGAGATACTCACACACACACTCACTCACACAGAGAGAGATACTCACACACACTTACTCACACAGAGAGATACTCACACACACACTCACTCACACAGAGACAGATACTCACACACACACACACTCACACAGAGAGAGATACTCACACACACACACACTCACACAGAGAGAGACACTCACACACGCTCACTCACACAGAGAGATACTCACACACACACTCACTCACACAGAGAGAGATACTCACACACACACTCACTCACACAGAGAGAGACTCACACACACTCACACACACAGAGAGAGATACTCACACACACTCACTCACACAGAGAGAGATACTCACACTCACTCACACAGAGAGAGATACTCACACACACACTCACACAGAGAGATACTCACACACACTCACTCACACAGAGAGATACTCACACACACACACTCACACAGAAAGATACTCGCACACACACTCACACACACAGAGAGAGATACTCACACACACACTCACTCACACAGAGAGAGATACTCACACACACTCAGTCATACAGAGAGATACTCACACACACTCACTCACACAGAGAGATACTCACACACACACTCACTCACACAGAGAGATACACAGACACTCACTCACTCACAGTGAGAGATACTCACACACTCACTCACTCACAGAGAGAGTAACTCACACACACACTCACTCACACAGAGAGATACTCACACACACTCACTCACAAAAAGAGTGATACTCACACACACTCACTCACTCAGAGAGATACTCGCACAGACACACACACACAGAGAGATATACTCACACACACACTCACTCACACAGATAGAGATACTCACACACACTCACTCACACAGAGAGATATACTCACACACACACTCACTCACTCACAGAGAGAGTTACTCACACACACACTCACTCACACACAGAGAGATACTCACACACACACACACACAATCACACAGAGAGAGATACTCACACTCACACACACACACAGAAATACTCACACACACACACTCACACTGAGAGAGATACTCACACACACACTCACTCACACAGAGAGATACTCACACACAATTTCTCACACAGAGAGATACTCACACACACTCACTCACACAGAGAGAGATACACACACACTCACTCACACAGAGAGAGATACTCACACACACACTCACTCACACAGAGAGAGATACTCACACACACACTCACTCACACAGAGAGAGATACTCACACACACACACACTCACACAGAGAGAGATACTCACACACGCTCACTCACACAGAGAGATACTCACACACACACTCACTCACACAGAGAGAGATACTCACACACACACTCACTCACACAGAGAGATACTCACACACACACTCACTCACACAGAGAGAGATACTCACACACAATCACTCACACAGAGAGATACTCACACACAGTCACACACACTCACACAGAGAGATACTCACACACACACTCACTCACACAGAGAGAGATACACACACACACACACTCAGTCACACAGAGAGATACTCACACACACTCACTCACACAGAGAGAGATACTCACACACACACTCACTCACACAGAGAGAGATTCTCACACACAATCACTCACACAGAGAGAGATACTCACACACAGTCACACACACTCACACAGAGAGAGATACTCACACACACACTCACTCACACAGAGAGAGATAGTCACACACACTCTCACACAGAGAGATACTCACACATACACTCACTCACACAGAGAGAGATACACACACACTCACTCACACAGAGAGAGATACTCACACACACACTCACTCACACAGAGAGAGATACTCACACACAGTCACACACACTCACACAGAGAGAGATACTCACACACAATCACTCACACAGAGAGAGATACTCACACACAGTCACACACAATCACACAGTGAGAGATACTCACACACACACACACTCACACAGAGAGAGATACTCACACACGCTCACTCACACAGAGAGATACTCACACACACACTCACTCACACAGAGAGAGATACTCACACACACACTCACTCACACAGAGAGATACTCACACACACACTCACACACACAGAGAGAGATACTCACACACACTCACTCACACAGAGAGAGATACTCACACACAATCACACAGAGAGAGATACTCACACACACACTCACACATTGAGATACTCACACACTCACACACACATAGAGAGATACTCACACACAATCACTCACACAGAGATAGATACTCACACACAGTCACACACACTCACACAGAGAGATACTCACACACACACTCACTCACACAGAGAGAGATACTCACACACACACACTCAGTCACACAGAGAGATACTCACACACACACTCACTCACACAGAGAGAGATACTCACACACACTCACTCACACAGAGAGATACTCACACACACACTCACTCACTCACAGAGAGAGATACTCACACACACACTCACTCACACAGAGAGATACTCACACACACACTCACTCACACAGAGAGATACTCATACACACACACACACACACACACACAGAGATACTCACACACACGCACTCACACAGAGAGAGATACTCACACACACACTCACTCACACAGAGAGAGATACTCACACTCACTCACACAGAGAGAGATACTCACACACACACTCACTCACACAGAGAGATACTCGCACACACACTCACACACACAGAGAGAGATACTCACACACACACTCACTCACACAGAGAGAGATACTCACACACACTCAGTCACACAGAGAGATACTCACACACACTCACTCACACAGAGAGATACTCACACACACACTCACTCACACAGAGAGATACACACACACTCACTCACTCACAGAGAGAGTTACTCACACACACACTCACTCACACAGAGAGATACTCACACACACACACACACACACACACACACAGATACTCACACACACTCACTCACACAGAGAGAAATACTCATACACACTCACTCACACAGAGATACTCACACTCACTCACACAGAGAGAGATACTCACACACACACTCACTCACACAGAGAGAGATACTCACACACACACACTCACACAGAGAGAGATACTCACACACACACTCAATCACACAGAGAGATACTCACACACACAATCCATCACACAGAGAGAGATAGTCACACACACACTCACACAGAGAGAGATACTCACACACAATCACTCACACAGAGAGAGATACTCACACACACTCACTCACACAGAGAGAGATACTCACACACACACTCACTCACACAGAGAGAGATAATCACAAACACACTCACACAGAGAGAGATTCTCACACTCACACACACTCACACAGAGAGAGATACTCACACACACTCACTCACACAGAGAGAGATACTCACACACACTCACTCACACAGAGAGAGATACTCACACACACACTCACTCACACAGAGAGAGATACTCACACTCACTCACTCACACAGAGAGATACTCACACACACACTCACTCACACAGAGAGATACTCACACACACACTCACTCACACAGAGAGAGATACTCACACACACACTCACTCACACAGAGAGAGATACTCACACACACACTCACACAGAGAGAGATACTCACACACACTCACTCACACAGAGAGAGATACTCACACACACTCACTCACACAGAGAGAGATACTCACACACACACTCACACAGAGAGATACTCACACACACACTCACACAGAGAGATACTCACACACACTCACTCACACACAGAGAGAGATACTCACACACACACTCACTCACACAGAGAGATACTCACACACACTCACTCACACAGAGAGATACTCACACACACACTCACTCACAGAGAGAGATACACACACACTCACTCACTCACAGAGAGAGTTACTCACACACACACTCACTCACACAGAGAGATACTCACACACACACACACACACACACACACACGCACACAGAGATACACACACACACTCACTCACACAGAGAGATACTCGCACACACACTCACACACACAGAGAGAGATACTCACACACACTCACTCACTCACACAGAGAGATACTCACACACACACTCAATCACACAGAGAGAGATACTCACACACACACTCACACAGAGAGATACTCACACACACACTCAGTCACACAGAGAGATACTCACACACACACTCACACACACAGAGAGATACTCACACACACACTCACTCACACAGAGAGAGATACTCACACACACTCACTCACACAGAGAGAGATACTCACACACACACTCACTCACACAGAGAGAGATACTCACACACACTCACTCACACAGAGAGCGATACTGACACACACTAACTCACACAGAGAGATACTCACACACACAATCCCTCACACAGAGAGAGATACTCACACACACTCACTCACACAGAGAGAGATACTCACACACAATCACACACAGAGAGATACTCACACACACACTCACTCACACAGAGAGAGATACTCACACACACACACTCAGACAGAGAGAGATACTCACACACACACTCACTCACACAGAGAGAGATACACACACACTCACTCACACAGAGAGAGATACTCACACACACACTCACTCACACAGAGAGAGATACTCACACACACACTCACTCACACAGAGAGAGATACTCACACACACACTCACTCACACAGAGAGAGATACTCACACACACTCACTCACACAGAAAGAGATACTCACACACACACTCACACAGAGAGATACTCACACACAATTACTCACACAGAGAGATACTCACACACACTCCCTCACACAGAGAGAGATACACACACACTCACTCACACAGAGAGAGATACTCACACACACACTCACTCACACAGAGAGAGATACTCACACACACACTCACTCACACAGAGAGAGATACTCACACACACACACACTCACACAGAGTGAGATACTCACACACACACTCACTCACACAGAGAGATACTCACACACACACTCACTCACACAGAGAGAGATTCTCACACACACACTCACTCACACAGAGAGAGGTACTCACACACACACTCACTCACACAGAGAGAGATACTCACACACACACTCAGTCACACAGAGAGAGATACTCACACACACACACACTCACACAGAGTGAGATACTCACACGCACACTCACTCACACAGAGAGAGATACTCACTCACACTCACTCACACACAGAGAGAGATACTCACACACACTCACTCTCACAGAGAGAGATACTCACACACACTCACTCACACAGAGAGAGATACTCACACACACACTCACACACACAGAGAGAGATACTGACACACACTCTCACTCACACAGAGAGAGATACTCACAAACACACTCACACACACAGAGAGAGATACTCACACACACTCACACACACATAGAGAGATACTCACACACTCACTCACTCACACAGAGAGAGATACTCACACACACTCTCACTCACACAGAGAGAGATACTCACACACAATCACTCACACAGAGATAGATACTCACACACAGTCACACACACTCACACAGAGAGATACTCACACACACACTCACTCACACAGAGAGAGATACTCACACTCACACACTCAGTCACACAGAGAGATACTCACACACACACTCACTCACACAAAGAGAGATACTCACACACACTCACTCACAGAGCGATACTCACACACACACTCACTCACTCACAGAGAGAGTTACTCACACACACACTCACTCACACAGAGAGATACTCACACACACACACACACACACACAGAGATACTCACACACACGCACTCACACAGAGAGAGATACTCACACACACTCACTCACTCACATAGAGAGATACTCACTCACACAGAGACAGATACTCACACACACACACACACACACACACACACAGATACTCACACACACTCACTCACACAGAGAGAGATACTCACACACACCTTCACTCACACAGAGAGATACTCGCACACACACTCACACACAGAGAGAGATACTCACACACACACACACTCACACAGAGAGAGATACTC
This sequence comes from Isurus oxyrinchus, assembly GCA_026770705.1. Classification (NCBI taxonomy): domain Eukaryota; kingdom Metazoa; phylum Chordata; class Chondrichthyes; order Lamniformes; family Lamnidae; genus Isurus; species Isurus oxyrinchus. Next base: position 97,366 of record JANJGN010001284.1, on the reverse strand, counting down.
ACACACACTCACTCACACAGAGAGAGATACTCACACACACTCACTCACACAGAGAGATACTCACACACACACTCACTCACACAGAGAGAGATACTCACACACACTCACTCACACAGAGAGAGATACTCACACACACTCACACAGAGAGAGAGATACACTCACTCACACAGAGAGAGATACGCACACACACTCACTCTCACAGAGAGTGATACTGCCACGCACACTCACTCACACAGTGAGATACTCACACACACACAATCACACAGAGAGAGATACTCACACTCACACTCACACATTGAGATACTCACACACACACTCACTCACACAGAGAGAGATACTCACACTCACACTCACACATTGAGATACTCACACACACACTCACTCACACAGAGAGAGATACTCACACACACACTCACACACACAGAGACCGATACTCACACACACACTCACTCACACAGAGAGAGATACTCACACACACACACACACTCACATAGAGAGATACTCACACACACACTCACTCACACAGAGACCGATACTCACACACACACTCACTCACACACAGAGAGATACTCACACACACCTTCACTCACACAGAGAGATACTCGCACACACACTCACACACAGAGAGAGATACTCACACACACACTCACTCACACAGAGAGAGATACTCACACACACTCACTCACACAGAGAGAGATACTCACACACACTCACTCACACAGAGAGAGATACTCACACACACACTCACTCACACAGAGAGAGATACGCACACACACTCAATTACACAGAGAGTGATACTGCCACGCACACTCACTCACACAGTGAGATACTCACACACACTCACTCACACAGTGAGATACTCACACACGCACAATCACACAGAGAGAGATACTCACACTCACACTCACACGTTGAGATACTCACACACACACTCACTCACACAGAGAGAGATACTCACACACACTCACTCACACAAAGAGAGATACTCACACACACTCTCACACAGAGAGAGATACTCACACTCACACACACACACAGAGATACTCACACACACACACTCACACAGAGAGAGATACTCACACACACACACACTCACACAGAGAGAGATACTCACACACACACTCACACACACAGAGAGAGATACTCACACACACACTCACTCACACAGAGAGATACTCACACACACAATCCATCACACAGAGAGAGATACTCACACACACACTCACTCACACAGAGAGAGATACTCACACACACACACACTCACACACAGAGAGATACTCACACACTCACTCACTCACACAGAGAGAGATACTCACACACACTCACTCACACAGAGAGATACTCACACACACACTCACTCACACAGAGAGAGATACTCACACACACACTCACTCACACAGAGAGAGATACTCACCCACACTCTCACTCACACAGAGAGAGATATTCACACACACACTCACTCACACAGAGAGATACTCACACACACACTCACTCACACAGAGAGAGATACTCACACACACTCACTCACACAGAGAGAGATACTCACACACACTCACTCACACAGAGAGAGATACTCACACACACTCACACAGAGAGAGATACTCACACATACACTCACTCACACAGAGAGAGATACGCACACACACTCACTTACACAGTGAGATACTCACACACACACTCACTCACACAGAGAGAGATACTCACACTCACACTCACACGTTGAGATACTTACACACACACTCACTCACACAGAGAGAGATACTCACACACACACTCACACAGAGAGAGATACTCACACACACACTCACTCACACAGAGAGAGATACTCACACACACACTCTCAAACAGAGAGAGATACTCACACACACTCACTCACACAGAGAGAGATACTCACACACACTCACTCACACAGAGAGAGATACTCACACACACACTCACTCACACAGAGAGAGATACTCACACACACACTCACACAGAGAGAGATACTCACACACACTCACTCACACAGAGAGAGATACTCACACACACTCTCACACAGAGAGAGATACTCACACACACACTCACTCACACAGAGAGAGATACTCACACACACACTCTCACACAGAGAGAGATACTCACACACACTCACTCACACAGAGAGAGATACTCACACACACACTCTCACACAGAGAGAGATACTCACACACACTCACTCACACAGAGAGAGATACTCACACACACTCACTCACACAGAGAGAGATACTCACACACACACTCACTCACACAGAGAGAGATACTCACACACACATTCACACAGAGAGAGATACTCACACACACACTCACTCACACAGAGAGAGATACTCACACACACTCTCACACAGAGAGAGATACTCACACTCACACACACACACAGAGATACTCACACACACACTCACTCACACAGAGAGAGATACTCACACACACACACACTCACACAGAGAGAGATACTCACACACACACTCACACACACAGAGAGAGATACTCACACACACACTCACTCACACAGAGAGATACTCACACACACAATCCATCACACAGAGAGAGATACTCACACACACTCACTCACACAGAGAGATACTCACACACACACTCACTCACACAGAGAGAGATACTCACACACACACTCACTCACACAGAGAGAGATACTCACACACACTCTCACTCACACAGAGAGAGATATTCACACACACACTCACACACAGAGAGAGATACTCACACACACTCAATCACACAGAGAGAGATACTCACACACACAATCCATCACACAGTGAGAGATACTCACACACACACTCACTCACACAGAGAGATACTCACACACACAATCCATCACACAGAGAGAGATACTCACACACACACTCACTCACACAGAGAGAGATACTCACACACACTCTCACTCACACAGAGAGAGATATTCACACACACACTCACACACAGAGAGAGATACTCACACACACTCACTCACACAGAGAGAGATACTCACACACACACACACTCAGAGAGAGATACTCACACACACTCACTCACACAGAGAGAGATACTCACACACACACACTCACACAGAGAGAGATACTCACACACACACTCACTCACACACAGAGAGATACTCACACACACACTCACACAGAGAGAGATACTCACACACACACTCACTCACACAGAGAGAGATACTCACACACTCACTCACACAGAGAGATACTCACACACACTCACTCACACACAGAGAGAGATACTCACACACACACTCACTCACACAGAGAGATAGTCACACACACACTCACACAGAGAGAGATACTCACACACACTCACACACACACAGAGATACTCACACACACACTCACTCACACAGAGAGAGATACGCACACACACACACAATCACACAGAGAGAGATACTCACACTCACACACACACACAGAGATACTCACACACACACACTCTCACAGAGAGAGATACTCACACACACACTCACTCACACAGAGAGATACTCACACACAATTTCTCACACAGAGAGATACTCAAACACACTCACTCACACAGAGAGAGATACTCACACACACACTCAATCACACAGAGAGAGATACTCACACACACACTCACTCACACAGAGAGAGATACTCACACACGCTCACTCACACAGAGAGATACTCACACACACACTCACTCACACAGAGAGATACTCACACACACACTCACTCACACAGAGAGAGATACTCACACACACACACAATCACACAGAGAGAGATACTCACACACACACACTCACACAGAGAGAGATACTCACACACTCACACTCACACAGAGAGAGATACTCACACACACACTCACTCACACAGAGAGATACTCACACACAATTTCTCACACAGAGAGATACTCACACACACTCACTCACACAGAGAGAGATACACACACGCTCACTCACACAGGGAGAGATACTCACACACGCTCACTCACACAGAGAGATACTCACACACACACTCACACACAGAGAGATACTCACACACACACTCACACACACAGAGAGAGATACTCACACACACTCAAACACACATAGAGAGATACTCACACACACACTCACTCACACAGAGAGAGATACTCACACACACTCTCACTCACACAGAGAGAGATACTCACACACAATCACTCACACAGAGATAGATACTCACACACAGTCACACACACTCACACAGAGAGATACTCACACACACACTCACTCACACAGAGAGAGATACTCACACACACACACTCAGTCACACAGAGAGATACTCACACACACACTCACTCACACAGAGAGAGATACTCACACACACTCACTCACACAGAGAGATACTCACACACACTCACTCACACAGAGAGAGATACACACACACTCACTCACTCACACAGAGAGAGATACTCACACACACACTCACTCACACAGAGAGAGATACTGACACACACACTCACACAGAGAGAGAGATACTCACACACACTCACTCACACAGAGAGAGATACTCACACACGCTCACTCACACAGAGAGATACTCACACACACACTCAGTCACACAGAGAGAGATACTCACACACACACTCACTCACACAGAGAGAGATACTCACACACACACTCACTCACACAGAGAGAGATACTCACACACACTCACTCACACAGAGAGAGATACTCACACACAATCACACAGAGAGAGATTCTCACACTCACACACACGCAGAGAGATACTCACACACACACTCACTCACACAGAGAGAGATACTCACACACACTCACTCACACAGAGATACTCACACACACACTCACTCACACAGAGAGAGATACTCACACACACTCACACACACAGAGAGAGATACTCACACACACACTCACTCACACAGAGAGATACTCACACACACACTCACTCACACAGAGAGAGATACTCACACACACTCACTCACACAGAGAGATACTCACACACACTCACTCACACAGAGAGAGATACACACACACTCACTCACACAGAGAGAGATACTCACACACACACTCACTCACACAGAGAGAGATACTCACACACACTCTCACACAGAGAGATACTCACACACACACTCACTCACACAGAGAGAGATACTCACACACAAACACACTCACACAGAGAGAGATACTCACACACACACACACTCACACAGAGAGAGATACTCACACACGCTCACTCACACAGAGAGATACTCACACACACACTCACTCACACAGAGAGAGATACTCACACACACACTCACTCACACAGAGAGATACTCACACACACACTCACACACACAGAGAGAGATACTCACACACACTCACACACACATAGAGAGATACTCACACACAATCACTCACACAGAGATAGATACTCACATACAGTCACACACACTCACACAGAGAGATACTCACACACACACTCACTCACACAGAGAGAGATACTCACACACACACACTCAGTCACACAGAGAGATACTCACACACACACTCACTCACACAGAGAGAGATACTCACAAACACCTTCACTCACACATAGAGAGATACTCGCACACACACTCACACACACAGAGAGAGATACTCACACACACACTCACTCACACAGAGAGAGATACTCACACACACTCACTCACACAGAGAGAGATACTCACACACACTCACTCAGAGAGAGAGATACACTCACTCACACAGAGAGAGATACTCACACACAATCACACAGAGAGAGATACTCACACTCACACTCACACATTGAGATACTCACACACACACTCACTCACACAGAGAGAGATACTCACACACACTCACTCACACAGAGAGAGATACTCACACACACACTCACTCACACAGAGAGATACTCACACACTCTCACTCACACAGAGAGAGATACACACACACTCACACAGAGAGAGATACTCACACACACACTCACTCACACAGAGAGAGTTACTCACACACACACTCACTCACACAGAGAGAGATACTCACACACACACTCACCTAGAGAGAGATACTCACACACGCTCACTCACACAGAGAGATACTCACACACACACTCACTCACACAGAGAGAGATACTCACACACACACTCACTCACGCAGAGAGATACTCACAAACACACTCACACACACAGAGAGAGATACTCACACACACTCACACACACAGAGAGATACTCACACACACACTCACTCACACAGAGAGAGATACTCACACACACACTCACTCACACAGAGAGAATTACTCACACACACTCTCACTCACACAGAGAGAGATACTCACACACACACTCACACAGAGAGAGAGATACTCACACACACTCTCTCACACAGAGAGATACTCACACACAGACTCACTCACACAGAGAGAGATACTCACACACACTCTCACTCACACAGAGAGAGATACTCACAGACACACTCACACACAGAGAGAGATACTCACGCACACTCACACAGAGAGATACTCACACACACACTCAGTCACACAGAGAGAGATACTCACACACACACTCACTCACACAGAGAGAGATACTCACACACACTTACTCACACAGAGAGATACTCACACACACACTCACTCACACAGAGACAGATACTCACTCACACACACACTCACACAGAGAGAGATACTCACACACACACACACTCACACAGAGAGAGACACTCACACACGCTCACTCACACAGAGAGATACTCACACACACACTCACTCACACAGAGAGAGATACTCACACACACACTCACTCACACAGAGAGATACTCACACACACACTCACACACACACAGAGAGATACTCACACACACTCACACACACATAGAGAGATACTCACACACACACTCACTCACACAGAGAGAGATACTCACACACACTCTCACTCACACAGAGAGAGATACTCACACAGAATCACTCACACAGAGAGAGATACTCACACACACACTCACTCACACAGAGAGATACTCACACACACACTCACTCACTCACAGAGAGAGTTACTCACACACACACTCACTCACACAGAGAGATACTCACACACACTCACTCACACAGAGAGATACTCACACACACACTCACTCACTCACAGAGAGAGTTACTCACACACACACTCACTCACACAGAGAGATACTCATACACACACACACACACACACACACACACACAGATACTCACACACACGCACTCTCACAGAGAGAGATACTCACACACACTCACTCACACAGAGAGAGATACTCACACTCACTCACACAGAGAGAGATACTCACACACACACTCACTCACAGAGAGAGAGATACTCACACACACTCACTCACTCACATAGAGAGATACTCACTCACACAGAGACAGATACTCACACACACACACACACACACACAGAGATACTCACACACACTCACTCACACAGAGAGAGATACTCACACACACCTTCACTCACACAGAGAGATACTCGCACACACACTCACACACATACACAGAGATACTCACACACACACTCACTCACACAGAGAGAGATACTCACACACACAATCGATCACACAGAGACAGATACTCACACACACACACACACACACACAGATACTCACACACACTCACTCACACAGGGAGAGATACTCACACACACTCACTCACACAGAGAGACATACTCACACACACCTTCACTCACACAGAGAGAGATACTCGCACACACACTCACACACACAGAGAGAGATACTCACACAGACACTCACTCACACAGAGAGTGATGCTCACACACACACTCACTCACACAGTGAGATACTCACACACACTCACTCACACAGAGAGAGATACTCACACACACACTCACTCACACAGAGAGAGATACTCACACACACTCACTCACTCACATATAGAGATACTCACTCACACAGAGACAGATACTCACACACACACACACACACACAGAGATACTCACACACACTCACTCACACAGAGAGTGATGCTCACACACACACTCACTCACACAGTGAGATACTCACACACACTCACTCACACAGAGAGAGATACTCACACACACACTCACTCACACAGAGAGAGATACTCACACACACTCACTCACTCACATATAGAGATACTCACTCACACAGAGACAGATACTCACACACACACACACACACACAGAGATACTCACACACACCTTCACTCACACAGAGAGATACTCGCACACACACTCACACACACACAGAGAGATACTCACACACACACTCACTCACACAGAGAGAGATACTCACACACACACTCACTCACACAGAGAGAGATACTCACACACACTCACTCACACAGAGAGAGATACTCACACACACTCACTCAGAGAGAGAGATACACTCACTCACACAGAGAGAGATACTCACACACAATCACACAGAGAGAGATACTCACACTCACACTCACACATTGAGATACTCACACGCACACTCACTCACACAGAGAGAGATACTCACACACACTCACTCACACAGAGAGAGATACTCACACACACACTCACTCACACAGAGAGATACTCACACACTCTCACTCACACAGAGAGAGATACACACACACTCACACAGAGAGAGATACTCACACACACACTCACTCACACAGAGAGAGTTACTCACACACACACTCACTCACACAGAGAGAGATACTCACACACACACTCACCTAGAGAGAGATACTCACACACACACTCACTCACACAGAGAGATACTCACACACACACTCACTCACACAGAGAGAGATACTCACACACACACTCACTCACGCAGAGAGATACTCACAAACACACTCACACACACAGAGAGAGATACTCACACACACTCACACACACAGAGAGATACTCACACACAGACTCACTCACACAGAGAGAGATACTCACACACACTCTCACTCACACAGAGAGAGATACTCACAGACACACTCACACACAGAGAGAGATACTCACGCACACTCACACAGAGAGATACTCACACACACACTCAGTCACACAGAGAGAGATACTCACACACACACTCACTCACACAGAGAGAGATACTCACACACACACTCACTCACACAGAGAGAGATACTCACACACACTTACTCACACAGAGAGATACTCACACACACACTCACTCACACAGAGACAGATACTCACTCACACACACACTCACACAGAGAGAGATACTCACACACACACACACTCACACAGAGAGAGACACTCACACACGCTCACTCACACAGAGAGATACTCACACACACACTCACTCACACAGAGAGAGATACTCACACACACACTCACTCACACAGAGAGATACTCACACACACACTCACACACACACAGAGAGATACTCACACACACTCACACACACATAGAGAGATACTCACACACACACTCACTCACACAGAGAGAGATACTCACGCACACTCTCACTCACACAGAGAGAGATACTCACACAGAATCACTCACACAGAGAGAGATACTCACACACACACTCACTCACACAGAGAGATACTCACACACACACTCACTCACTCACAGAGAGAGTTACTCACACACACACTCACTCACACAGAGAGATACTCACACACACTCACTCACACAGAGAGATACTCACACACACACTCACTCACTCACAGAGAGAGTTACTCACACACACACTCACTCACACAGAGAGATACTCATACACACACACACACACACACACACACACACAGATACTCACACACACGCACTCTCACAGAGAGAGATACTCACACACACTCACTCACACAGAGAGAGATACTCACACTCACTCACACAGAGAGAGATACTCACACACACACTCACTCACAGAGAGAGAGATACTCACACACACTCACTCACTCACATAGAGAGATACTCACTCACACAGAGACAGATACTCACACACACACACACACACACACAGAGATACTCACACACACTCACTCACACAGAGAGAGATACTCACACACACCTTCACTCACACAGAGAGATACTCGCACACACACTCACACACATACACAGAGATACTCACACACACACTCACTCACACAGAGAGAGATACTCACACACACAATCGATCACACAGAGACAGATACTCACACACACACACACACACACACACACACAGATACTCACACACACTCACTCACACAGGGAGAGATACTCACACACACTCACTCACACAGAGAGAGATACTCACACACACCTTCACTCACACAGAGAGAGATACTCGCACACACACTCACACACACAGAGAGAGATACTCACACAGACACTCACTCACACAGAGAGTGATGCTCACACACACACTCACTCACACAGTGAGATACTCACACACACTCACTCACACAGAGAGAGATACTCACACACACACTCACTCACACAGAGAGAGATACTCACACACACTCACTCACTCACATATAGAGATACTCACTCACACAGAGACAGATACTCACACACAGACACACACACACAGAGATACTCACACACACTCACTCACACAGAGAGAGATACTCACACACACCTTCACTCACACAGAGAGATACTCGCACACACACTCACACACACACAGAGAGATACTCACACACACACTCACTCACACAGAGAGAGATACTCACACACACACTCACTCACACAGAGAGAGATACTCACACACACACTCACTCACACAGAGAGATACTCACACACACACTCACTCACACAGAGAGAGATACTCACACACACTCACTCACACAGAGAGAGAGATACTCACACACACACTCACTCACACAGAGAGAGATACTCACACACACACTCACTCACACAGAGACAGATACTCACACACACACACAGAGATACTCACACACTCACTCACACAGAGAGAGATACTCACACACACCTTCACTCACACAGAGAGAGATACTCACACACACACTCACACTCACAGAGAGAGATACTCACACACACTCACTCACACAGAGAGATACTCACACACACACTCACACAGACAGAGAGAGATACTCACACACACACTCACTCACACAGAGAGAGATACTCACACACACTCACACAGAGAGAGATACTCACACACACTCACTCACACAGAGAGAGATACTCACACACAGTCACTCACACAGAGAGTGATACTCACACACACACACTCACTCACACAGTGTCATACTCACACACACTCACTCACACAGAGAGAGATACTCACACACACTCACTCACACAGAGAGAGATACTCACACACACACACTCACTCACACAGAGAGAGATACTCACACACAATCACACAGAGAGAGATTCTCACACTCACACACACGCAGAGAGATACTCACACACACACTCACTCACACAGAGAGAGATACTCACACACACTCACTCACACAGAGATACTCACACACACACTCACTCACACAGAGAGAGATACTCACACACACACTCACACACACAGAGAGAGATACTCACACACACACTCACTCACACAGAGAGATACTCACACACACACTCACTCACACAGAGAGAGATACACACACACTCACTCACACAGAGAGAGATACTCACACACACACTCACTCACACAGAGAGAGATACTCACACACACTCTCACACAGAGAGATACTCACACACACACTCACTCACACAGAGAGAGATACTCACACACACACACACTCACACAGAGAGAGATACTCACACACACACACACTCACACAGAGAGAGATACTCACACACACACTCACTCACACAGAGAGAGATACTCACACACACACTCACTCACACAGAGAGATACTCACACACACACTCACACACACACAGAGAGATACTCACACACACTCACACACACATAGAGAGATACTCACACACACACTCACTCACACAGAGAGAGATACTCACGCACACTCTCACTCACACAGAGAGAGATACTCACACAGAATCACTCACACAGAGAGAGATACTCACACACACACTCACTCACACAGAGAGATACTCACACACACACTCACTCACTCACAGAGAGAGTTACTCACACACACACTCACTCACACAGAGAGATACTCACACACACTCACTCACACAGAGAGATACTCACACACACACTCACTCACTCACAGAGAGAGTTACTCACACACACACTCACTCACACAGAGAGATACTCATACACACACACACACACACACACACACACACAGATACTCACACACACGCACTCTCACAGAGAGAGATACTCACACACACTCACTCACACAGAGAGAGATACTCACACTCACTCACACAGAGAGAGATACTCACACACACACTCACTCACAGAGAGAGAGATACTCACACACACTCACTCACTCACATAGAGAGATACTCACTCACACAGAGACAGATACTCACACACACACACACACACACACAGAGATACTCACACACACTCACTCACACAGAGAGAGATACTCACACACACCTTCACTCACACAGAGAGATACTCGCACACACACTCACACACATACACAGAGATACTCACACACACACTCACTCACACAGAGAGAGATACTCACACACACAATCGATCACACAGAGACAGATACTCACACACACACACACACACACACACACACAGATACTCACACACACTCACTCACACAGGGAGAGATACTCACACACACTCACTCACACAGAGAGAGATACTCACACACACCTTCACTCACACAGAGAGAGATACTCGCACACACACTCACACACACAGAGAGAGATACTCACACAGACACTCACTCACACAGAGAGTGATGCTCACACACACACTCACTCACACAGTGAGATACTCACACACACTCACTCACACAGAGAGAGATACTCACACACACACTCACTCACACAGAGAGAGATACTCACACACACTCACTCACTCACATATAGAGATACTCACTCACACAGAGACAGATACTCACACACAGACACACACACACAGAGATACTCACACACACTCACTCACACAGAGAGAGATACTCACACACACCTTCACTCACACAGAGAGATACTCGCACACACACTCACACACACACAGAGAGATACTCACACACACACTCACTCACACAGAGAGAGATACTCACACACACACTCACTCACACAGAGAGAGATACTCACACACACACTCACTCACACAGAGAGATACTCACACACACACTCACTCACACAGAGAGAGATACTCACACACACTCACTCACACAGAGAGAGAGATACTCACACACACACTCACTCACACAGAGAGAGATACTCACACACACACTCACTCACACAGAGACAGATACTCACACACACACACAGAGATACTCACACACTCACTCACACAGAGAGAGATACTCACACACACCTTCACTCACACAGAGAGAGATACTCACACACACACTCACACTCACAGAGAGAGATACTCACACACACTCACTCACACAGAGAGATACTCACACACACACTCACACAGACAGAGAGAGATACTCACACACACACTCACTCACACAGAGAGAGATACTCACACACACTCACACAGAGAGAGATACTCACACACACACTCACTCACACAGAGAGAGATACTCACACACACACTCACTCACACAGAGAGATACTCACACACACACTCACTCACACAGAGAGAGATACTCACAAACACCTTCACTCACACAGAGAGATACTCGCACACACACTCACACACACAGAGAGAGATACTCACACACACACTCACTCACACAGAGAGAGATACACACACACACTCACTCACACAGAGAGAGATACTCACACACACTCACTCAGAGAGAGAGATACACTCACTCACACATAGAGAGATACTCACACACACTCACTCACACAGAGAGAGATACTCACACACACTCACTCACACACAGAGAGATACTCACACACACTCACTCACACAGAGAGAGATACTCACACACACACTCACTCACACAGAGAGATACTCACACACTCACTCACTCACAGAGAGAGATTCTCACACACACCTTCACTCACACAGAGAGATACTCGCACACACACTCACTCACACAGAGAGAGATACTCACACACACACTCACTCACACAGAGAGAGATACTCACACACACACACTCACTCACACAGAGAGTGATACACACACACACTCACTCACACAGAGAGATACTCGCACACACTCACTCACACAGAGAGAGATACTCACACACACACTCACTCACACAGAGAGATACTCACACACTCTCACTCACACAGAGAGAGATACACACACACTCACACAGAGAGAGATACTCACACACACACTCACTCACACAGAGAGAGATACTCACACACACACTCACTCACACAGAGAGAGATACTCACACACACTCTCACTCACACAGAGAGAGATACTCACACACACACTCACCTAGAGAGAGATACTCACACACGCTCACTCACACAGAGAGATACTCACACACACACTCACTCACACAGAGAGAGATACTCATGCACACACTCACTCACGCAGAGAGATACTCACACACACACTCACACACACAGAGAGAGATACTCACACACACTCACTCACACAGAGAGAGATACTCACACACACACTCACTCACACAGAGAGAGATACTCACACACACACTCACACACGCAGAGAGATACTCACACACACACTCACACACACAGAGAGAGATACTCACACACACTCACACACACAGAGAGAGATACTCACACACACACTCACTCACGCAGAGAGATACTCACACACACACTCACTCACACAGAGAGAGATACTCACACACACTCACTCACACAGAGAGAGATACTCACACACACACTCACTCACGCAGAGAGATACTCACACACACACACACACACACAGAGAGAGATACTCACACACACTCACACACACAGAGAGAGATACTCACACACACACTCACTCACACAGAGAGATACTCACACACACACTCACTCACACAGAGAGAGATACTCACACACACTCTCACTCACACAGAGAGAGATACTCACACACACACTCACACAGAGAGAGAGATACTCACACACACACACACACACACACACAGTGAGATACTCACACACACTCACTCACACAGAGAGAGATACTCACACACACACTCACTCACACAGAGAGAGATACTCACACACACTCTCACTCACACAGAGAGAGATACTCACACACACACTCACACAGAGAGAGAGATACTCACACACACTCTCTCACACAGAGAGATACTCACACACAGACTCACTCACACAGAGAGAGATACTCACACACACTCTCACTCACACAGAGAGAGATACTCACAGACACACTCACACACAGAGAGAGATACTCACACACACTCACTCACACAGAGACAGATACTCACACACACACTCACTCACACAGAGACAGATACTCACACATACACACAGAGATACTCACACACACTCACTCACACAGAGAGAGATACTCACACACACCTTCACTCACACAGAGAGAGATACTCACACACACACTCACACTCACAGAGAGAGATACTCACACACACACTCACTCACACAGAGAGAGATACTCACACACACTCACACAGAGAGAGATACTCACACACACTCACTCACACTGAGAGAGATTCTCACACACACACACTAACTCACACAGAGAGAGATACTCACACACAATCACACAGAGAGAGATTCTCACACTCACACTCACACAGAGAGATACTCACACACACACTCACTCACACAGAGAGAGATACTCACACACACTCACTCACACAGAGATACTCACACACACACTCACTCACACAGAGAGAGATACTCACACACACTCACACACACAGAGAGAGATACTCACACACACACTCACTCACACAGAGAGATACTCACACACACACTCACTCACACAGAGAGAGATACTCACACACACTCACTCACACAGAGAGATACTCACACACACTCACTCACACAGAGAGAGATACACACACACTCACACACTCACACAGAGAGAGATACTCACACACACACTCACACAGAGAGAGATACTCACACACACACTCACTCACACAGAGAGAGATACACACACACTCACTCACACAGAGAGAGATACTCACACACACACTCACTCACACAGAGAGAGATACTCACACACACTCTCACACAGAGAGATACTCACACACACACTCACTCACACAGAGAGAGATACTCACACACACACACACTCACACAGAGAGAGATACTCACACACACACACACTCACACAGAGAGAGATACTCACACACGCTCACTCACACAGAGAGATACTCACACACGCACTCACTCACACAGAGAGAGATACTCACACACACACTCACTCACACAGAGAGATACTCACACACACACTCACACACACAGAGAGAGATACTCACACACTCACTCACACACACATAGAGAGATACTCACACACAATCACTCACACAGAGAGATACTCACACACACACACACACACACACAGAGAGATACACACACACTCACTCACACAGAGAGAGATACTCACACACAGTCACACACACTCACACAGAGAGATACTCACACACACACTCACTCACACAGAGAGAGATACTCACACACACTCACTCACACAGAGAGATACTCACACACACACTCACTCACACAGAGAGAGATACTCACACACACACACACACACACACAGAGATACTCACACACACTCACTCACACAGAGAGAGATACTCACACACACACACTCAGTCACACAGAGAGATACTCACACACACACTCACTCACACAGAGAGAGATACTCACAAACACCTTCACTCACACAGAGAGATACTCGCACACACACTCACACACACAGAGAGAGATACTCACACACACACTCACTCACACAGAGAGAGATACTCACACACACACTCACTCACACAGAGAGATACTCATACACACACACACACACACACACACACACACAGATACTCACACACACGCACTCTCACAGAGAGAGATACTCACACACACTCACTCACACAGAGAGAGATACTCACACTCACTCACACAGAGAGAGATACTCACACACACACTCACTCTCAGGGAGAGAGATACTCACACACACTCACTCACTCACATAGAGAGATACTCACTCACACAGAGACAGATACTCACACACACACACACACACACACAGAGATACTCACACACACTCACTCACACAGAGAGAGATACTCACACACACCTTCACTCACACAGAGAGATACTCGCACACACACTCACACACATGCACAGAGATACTCACACACACACTCACTCACACAGAGAGAGATACTCACACACACAATCGATCACACAGAGACAGATACTCACACACACACACACACACACACACACACAGATACTCACACACACTCACTCACACAGGGAGAGATACTCACACACACTCACTCACACAGAGAGAGATACTCACACACACCTTCACTCACACAGAGAGAGATACTCGCACACACACTCACACACACAGAGAGAGATACTCACACAGACACTCACTCACACAAAAAGAGTGATGCTCACACACACACTCACTCACACAGTGAGATACTCACACACACTCACTCACACAGAGAGAGATACTCACACACACACTCACTCACACAGAGAGAGATACTCACACACACTCACTCACTCACATATAGAGATACTCACTCACACAGAGACAGATACTCACACACACACACACACACACAGAGATACTCACACACACTCACTCACACAGAGAGAGATACTCACACACACCTTCACTCACACAGAGAGATACTCGCACACACACTCACACACACACAGAGAGATACTCACACACACACTCACTCACACAGAGAGAGATACTCACACACACACTCACTCACACAGAGAGAGATACTCACACACACACTCACTCACACAGAGAGATACTCACACACACACTCACTCACACAGAGAGAGATACTCACACACACTCACTCACACAGAGAGTGAGATACTCACACACACACTCACTCACACAGAGAGAGATACTCACACACACACTCACTCACACAGAGACAGATACTCACACACACACACAGAGATACTCACACACTCACTCACACAGAGAGAGATACTCACACACACCTTCACTCACACAGAGAGAGATACTCACACACACACTCACACTCACAGAGAGAGATACTCACACACACTCACTCACACAGAGAGATACTCACACACACACTCACACACACAGAGAGAGATACTCACACACACACTCACTCACACAGAGAGAGATACTCACACACACTCACACAGAGAGAGATACTCACACACACTCACTCACACAGAGAGAGATACTCACACACAGTCACTCACACAGAGAGTGATACTCACACACACACACTCACTCACACAGTGTCATACTCACACACACTCACTCACACAGAGAGAGATACTCACACACACTCACTCACACAGAGAGAGATACTCACACACACACACTCACTCACACAGAGAGAGATACTCACACATAATCACACAGAGAGAGATTCTCACACTCACACACACGCAGAGAGATACTCACACACACACTCACTCACACATAGAGAGATACTCACACACACTCACTCACACAGAGATACTCACACACACACTCACTCACACAGAGAGAGATACTCACACACACACTCACACACACAGAGAGAGATACTCACACACACACTCACTCACACAGAGAGAGATACTCACACACACTCTCACACAGAGAGATACTCACACACACACTCACTCACACAGAGAGAGATACTCACACACACACACACTCACACAGAGAGAGATACTCACACACACACACACTCACACAGAGAGAGATACTCACACACGCTCACTCACACAGAGAGATACTCACACACACACTCACTCACACAGAGAGAGATACTCACACACACACTCACTCACACAGAGAGATTCTCACACACACACTCACACACACAGAGAGAGATACTCACACACACTCACACACACATAGAGAGATACTCACACACAATCACTCACACAGAGATAGATACTCACACACAGTCACACACACTCACACAGAGAGATACTCACACACACACTCACTCACACAGAGAGAGATACTCACACACACACACTCAGTCACACAGAGAGATACTCACACACACACTCACTCACACAGAGAGAGATACTCACAAACACCTTCACTCACACATAGAGAGATACTCGCACACACACTCACTCACACAGAGAGAGATACTCACACACACTCACTCACACAGAGAGAGATACTCACACACACTCACTCAGAGAGAGAGATACACTCACTCACACAGAGAGAGATACTCACACACAATCACACAGAGAGAGATACTCACACTCACACTCACACATTGAGATACTCACACACACACTCACTCACACAGAGAGAGATACTCACACACACTCACTCACACAGAGAGAGATACTCACACACACACTCACTCACACAGAGAGATACTCACACACTCTCACTCACACAGAGAGAGATACACACACACTCACACAGAGAGAGATACTCACACACACACTCACTCACACAGAGAGAGTTACTCACACACACACTCACTCACACAGAGAGAGATACTCACACACACACTCACCTAGAGAGAGATACTCACACACGCTCACTCACACAGAGAGATACTCACACACACACTCACTCACACAGAGAGAGATACTCACACACACACTCACTCACGCAGAGAGATACTCACAAACACACTCACACACACAGAGAGAGATACTCACACACACTCACACACACAGAGAGATACTCACACACACACTCACTCACACAGAGAGAGATACTCACACACACACTCACTCACACAGAGAGAATTACTCACACACACTCTCACTCACAGAGAGAGAGATACTCACACACACACTCACACAGAGAGAGAGATACTCACACACACTCTCTCACACAGAGAGATACTCACACACAGACTCACTCACACAGAGAGAGATACTCACACACACTCTCACTCACACAGAGAGAGATACTCACAGACACACTCACACACAGAGAGAGATACTCACGCACACTCACACAGAGAGATACTCACACACACACTCAGTCACACAGAGAGAGATACTCACACACACACTCACTCACACAGAGAGAGATACTCACACACACACTCACTCACACAGAGAGAGATACTCACACACACTTACTCACACAGAGAGATACTCACACACACACTCACTCACACAGAGACAGATACTCACTCACACACACACTCACACAGAGAGAGATACTCACACACACACACACTCACACAGAGAGAGACACTCACACACGCTCACTCACACAGAGAGATACTCACACACACACTCACTCACACAGAGAGAGATACTCACACACACACTCACTCACACAGAGAGATACTCACACACACACTCACACACACACAGAGAGATACTCACACACACTCACACACACATAGAGAGATACTCACACACACACTCACTCACACAGAGAGAGATACTCACACACACACTCACTCACACAGAGAGATACTCACACACACACTCACTCACTCACAGAGAGAGTTACTCACACACACACTCACTCACACAGAGAGATACTCACACACACTCACTCACACAGAGAGATACTCACACACACACTCACTCACTCACAGAGAGAGTTACTCACACACACACTCACTCACACAGAGAGATACTCATACACACACACACACACACACACACACACACAGATACTCACACACACGCACTCTCACAGAGAGAGATACTCACACACACTCACTCACACAGAGAGAGATACTCACACTCACTCACACAGAGAGAGATACTCACACACACACTCACTCACAGAGAGAGAGATACTCACACACACTCACTCACTCACATAGAGAGATACTCACTCACACAGAGACAGATACTCACACACACACACACACACACACAGAGATACTCACACACACTCACTCACACAGAGAGAGATACTCACACACACCTTCACTCACACAGAGAGATACTCGCACACACACTCACACACATACACAGAGATACTCACACACACACTCACTCACACAGAGAGAGATACTCACACACACAATCGATCACACAGAGACAGATACTCACACACACACACACACACACACACACACAGATACTCACACACACTCACTCACACAGGGAGAGATACTCACACACACTCACTCACACAGAGAGAGATACTCACACACACCTTCACTCACACAGAGAGAGATACTCGCACACTCACTCACACACACAGAGAGAGATACTCACACAGACACTCACTCACACAGAGAGTGATGCTCACACACACACTCACTCACACAGTGAGATATTCACACACACTCACTCACACAGAGAGAGATACTCACACACACACTCACTCACACAGAGAGAGATACTCACACACACTCACTCACTCACATATAGAGATACTCACTCACACAGAGACAGATACTCACACACACACACACACACACAGAGATACTCACACACACTCACTCACACAGAGAGAGATACTCACACACACCTTCACTCACACAGAGAGATACTCGCACACACACTCACACACACACAGAGAGATACTCACACACACACTCACTCACACAGAGAGAGATACTCACACACACACTCACTCACACAGAGAGAGATACTCACACACACACTCACTCACACAGAGAGATACTCACACACACACTCACTCACACAGAGAGAGATACTCACACACACTCACTCACACAGAGAGAGAGATACTCACACACACACTCACTCACACAGAGAGAGATACTCACACACACACTCACTCACACAGAGACAGATACTCACACACACACACAGAGATACTCACACACTCACTCACACAGAGAGAGATACTCACACACACCTTCACTCACACAGAGAGAGATACTCACACACACACTCACACTCACAGAGAGAGATACTCACACACACTCACTCACACAGAGAGATACTCACACACACACTCACACAGACAGAGAGAGATACTCACACACACACTCACTCACACAGAGAGAGATACTCACACACACTCACACAGAGAGAGATACTCACACACACTCACTCACACAGAGAGAGATACTCACACACAGTCACTCACACAGAGAGTGATACTCACACACACACACTCACTCACACAGTGTCATACTCACACACACTCACTCACACAGAGAGAGATACTCACACACACTCACTCACACAGAGAGAGATACTCACACACACACACTCACTCACACAGAGAGAGATACTCACACACAATCACACAGAGAGAGATTCTCACACTCACACACTCACTCACACAGAGAGATACTCACACACACACACACTCACACAGAGAGAGATACTCACACACACACTCACTCACACAGAGAGAGATACTCACACACACTCACTCACACAGAGATACTCACACACACACTCACTCACACAGAGAGAGATACTCACACACACACTCACACACACAGAGAGAGATACTCACACACACACTCACTCACACAGAGAGATACTCACACACACACTCACTCACACAGAGAGAGATACACACACACTCACTCACACAGAGAGAGATACTCACACACACACTCACTCACACAGAGAGAGATACTCACACACACTCTCACACAGAGAGATACTCACACACACACTCACTCACACAGAGAGAGATACTCACACACACACACACTCACACAGAGAGAGATACTCACACACACACACACTCACACAGAGAGAGATACTCACACACGCTCACTCACACAGAGAGATACTCACACACACACTCACTCACACAGAGAGAGATACTCACACACACACTCACTCACACAGAGAGATACTCACACACACACTCACACACACAGAGAGAGATACTCACACATACTCACACACACATAGAGAGATACTCACACACAATCACTCACACAGAGATAGATACTCACACACAGTCACACACACTCACACAGAGAGATACTCACACACACACTCACTCACACAGAGAGAGATACTCACACACACACTCACTCACACAGAGAGATACTCACACACACACTCACTCACACAGAGAGAGATACTCACAAACACCTTCACTCACACAGAGAGATACTCGCACACACACTCACACACACAGAGAGAGATACTCACACACACACTCACTCACACAGAGAGAGATACACACACACACTCACTCACACAGAGAGAGATACTCACACACACTCACTCAGAGAGAGAGATACACTCACTCACACATAGAGAGATACTCACACACACTCACTCACACAGAGAGAGATACTCACACACACTCACTCACACACAGAGAGATACTCACACACACTCACTCACACAGAGAGAGATACTCACACACACACTCACTCACACAGAGAGATACTCACACACTCACTCACTCACAGAGAGAGATTCTCACACACACCTTCACTCACACAGAGAGATACTCGCACACACACTCACTCACACAGAGAGAGATACTCACACACACACTCACTCACACAGAGAGAGATACTCACACACACACACTCACTCACACAGAGAGTGATACACACACACACTCACTCACACAGAGAGATACTCGCACACACTCACTCACACAGAGAGAGATACTCACACACACACTCACTCACACAGAGAGATACTCACACACTCTCACTCACACAGAGAGAGATACACACACACTCACACAGAGAGAGATACTCACACACACACTCACTCACACAGAGAGAGATACTCACACACACACTCACTCACACAGAGAGAGATACTCACACACACTCTCACTCACACAGAGAGAGATACTCACACACACACTCACCTAGAGAGAGATACTCACACACGCTCACTCACACAGAGAGATACTCACACACACACTCACTCACACAGAGAGAGATACTCACACACACACTCACTCACGCAGAGAGATACTCACACACACACTCACACACAGAGAGAGAGATACTCACACACACTCACTCACACAGAGAGAGATACTCACACACACACTCACTCACACAGAGAGAGATACTCACACACACACTCACACACGCAGAGAGATACTCACACACACACTCACACACACAGAGAGAGATACTCACACACACTCACACACACAGAGAGAGATACTCACACACACACTCACTCACGCAGAGAGATACTCACACACACACTCACTCACACAGAGAGAGATACTCACACACACTCACTCACACAGAGAGAGATACTCACACACACACTCACTCACGCAGAGAGATACTCACACACACACACACACACACAGAGAGAGATACTCACACACACTCACACACACAGAGAGAGATACTCACACACACACTCACTCACACAGAGAGATACTCACACACACACTCACTCACACAGAGAGAGATACTCACACACACTCTCACTCACACAGAGAGAGATACTCACACACACACTCACACAGAGAGAGAGATACTCACACACACACACACACACACACACAGTGAGATACTCACACACACTCACTCACACAGAGAGAGATACTCACACACACACTCACTCACACAGAGAGAGATACTCACACACACACTCACACACGCAGAGAGATACTCACACACACACTCACACACACAGAGAGAGATACTCACACACACTCACACACACAGAGAGAGATACTCACACACACACTCACTCACGCAGAGAGATACTCACACACACACTCACTCACACAGAGAGAGATACTCACACACACTCACTCACACAGAGAGAGATACTCACACACACACTCACTCACGCAGAGAGATACTCACACACACACACACACAGAGAGAGATACTCACACACACTCACACACACAGAGAGAGATACTCACACACACACTCACTCACACAGAGAGATACTCACACACACACTCACTCACACAGAGAGAGATACTCACACACACTCTCACTCACACAGAGAGAGATACTCACACACACACTCACACAGAGAGAGAGATACTCACACACACACACACACACACACACAGTGAGATACTCACACACACTCACTCACACAGAGAGAGATACTCACACACACACTCACTCACACAGAGAGAGATACTCACACACACTCTCACTCACACAGAGAGAGATACTCACACACACACTCACACAGAGAGAGAGATACTCACACACACTCTCTCACACAGAGAGATACTCACACACAGACTCACTCACACAGAGAGAGATACTCACACACACTCTCACTCACACAGAGAGAGATACTCACAGACACACTCACACACAGAGAGAGATACTCACACACACTCACTCACACAGAGACAGATACTCACACACACACTCACTCACACAGAGACAGATACTCACACATACACACAGAGATACTCACACACACTCACTCACACAGAGAGAGATACTCACACACACCTTCACTCACACAGAGAGAGATACTCACACACACACTCACACTCACAGAGAGAGATACTCACACACACACTCACTCACACAGAGAGAGATACTCACACACACTCACACAGAGAGAGATACTCACACACACTCACTCACACAGAGAGAGATACTCACACACACACACTAACTCACACAGAGAGAGATACTCACACACAATCACACAGAGAGAGATTCTCACACTCACACTCACACAGAGAGATACTCACACACACACTCACTCACACAGAGAGAGATACTCACACACACTCACTCACACAGAGATACTCACACACACACTCACTCACACAGAGAGAGATACTCACACACACTCACACACACAGAGAGAGATACTCACACACACACTCACTCACACAGAGAGATACTCACACACACACTCACTCACACAGAGAGAGATACTCACACACACTCACTCACACAGAGAGATACTCACACACACTCACTCACACAGAGAGAGATACACACACACTCACACACTCACACAGAGAGAGATACTCACACACACACTCACACAGAGAGAGATACTCACACACACACTCACTCACACAGAGAGAGATACACACACACTCACTCACACAGAGAGAGATACTCACACACACACTCACTCACACAGAGAGAGATACTCACACACACTCTAACACAGAGAGATACTCACACACACACTCACTCACACAGAGAGAGATACTCACACACACACACACTCACACAGAGAGAGATACTCACACACACACACACTCACACAGAGAGAGATACTCACACACGCTCACTCACACAGAGAGATACTCACACACGCACTCACTCACACAGAGAGAGATACTCACACACACACTCACTCACACAGAGAGATACTCACACACACACTCACACACACAGAGAGATATACTCACACACTCACTCACACACACATAGAGAGATACTCACACACACTCACTCACACAGAGAGAGATACTCACACACAGTCACACACACTCACACAGAGAGATACTCACACACACACTCACTCACACAGAGAGAGATACTCACACACACTCACTCACACAGAGAGATACTCACACACACACTCACTCACACAGAGAGAGATACTCACACACACACACACACACACACAGAGATACTCACACACACTCACTCACACAGAGAGAGATACTCACACACACACACTCAGTCACACAGAGAGATACTCACACACACACTCACTCACACAGAGAGAGATACTCACAAACACCTTCACTCACACAGAGAGATACTCGCACACACACTCACACACACAGAGAGAGATACTCACACACACACTCACTCACACAGAGAGAGATACTCACACACACACTCACTCACACAGAGAGATACTCATACACACACACACACACACACACACACACACACAGATACTCACACACACGCACTCTCACAGAGAGAGATACTCACACACACTCACTCACACAGAGAGAGATACTCACACTCACTCACACAGAGAGAGATACTCACACACACACTCACTCACAGGGAGAGAGATACTCACACACACTCACTCACTCACATAGAGAGATACTCACTCACACAGAGACAGATACTCACACACACACACACACACACACAGAGATACTCACACACACTCACTCACACAGAGAGAGATACTCACACACACCTTCACTCGCACAGAGAGATACTCGCACACACACTCACACACATGCACAGAGATACTCACACACACACTCACTCACACAGAGAGAGATACTCACACACACAATCGATCACACAGAGACAGATACTCACACACACACACACAGATACTCACACACACTCACTCACACAGGGAGAGATACTCACACACACTCACTCACACAGAGAGAGATACTCACACACACCTTCACTCACACAGAGAGAGATACTCGCACACACACTCACACACACAGAGAGAGATACTCACACAGACACTCACTCACACAAAAAGAGTGATGCTCACACACACACTCACTCACACAGTGAGATACTCACACACACTCACTCACACAGAGAGAGATACTCACACACACACTCACTCACACAGAGAGAGATACTCACACACACTCACTCACTCACATATAGAGATACTCACTCACACAGAGACAGATACTCACACACACACACACACACACAGAGATACTCACACACACTCACTCACACAGAGAGAGATACTCACACACACCTTCACTCACACAGAGAGATACTCGCACACACACTCACACACACACAGAGAGATACTCACACACACACTCACTCACACAGAGAGAGATACTCACACACACACTCACTCACACAGAGAGAGATACTCACACACACACTCACTCACACAGAGAGATACTCACACACACACTCACTCACACAGAGAGAGATACTCACACACACTCACTCACACAGAGAGAGAGATACTCACACACACACTCACTCACACAGAGAGAGATACTCACACACACACTCACTCACACAGAGACAGATACTCACACACACACACAGAGATACTCACACACTCACTCACACAGAGAGAGATACTCACACACACCTTCACTCACACAGAGAGAGATACTCACACACACACTCACACTCACAGAGAGAGATACTCACACACACTCACTCACACAGAGAGATACTCACACACACACTCACACAGACAGAGAGAGATACTCACACACACACTCACTCACACAGAGAGAGATACTCACACACACTCACACAGAGAGAGATACTCACACACACTCACTCACACAGAGAGAGATACTCACACACAGTCACTCACACAGAGAGTGATACTCACACACACACACTCACTCACACAGTGTCATACTCACACACACTCACTCACACAGAGAGAGATACTCACACACACTCACTCACACAGAGAGAGATACTCACACACACACACTCACTCACACAGTGTCATACTCACACACACTCACTCACACAGAGAGAGATACTCACACACACTCACTCACACAGAGAGAGATTCTCACACTCACACACTCACTCACACAGAGAGATACTCACACACACACACACTCACACAGAGAGAGATACTCACACACACACTCACTCACACAGAGAGAGATACTCACACACACTCACTCACACAGAGATACTCACACACACACTCACTCACACAGAGAGAGATACTCACACACACACTCACACACACAGAGAGAGATACTCACACACACACTCACTCACACAGAGAGATACTCACACACACACTCACTCACACAGAGAGAGATACACACACACTCACTCACACAGAGAGAGATACTCACACACACACTCACTCACACAGAGAGAGATACTCACACACACTCTCACACAGAGAGATACTCACACACACACTCACTCACACAGAGAGAGATACTCACACACACACACACTCACACAGAGAGAGATACTCACACACACACACACTCACACAGAGAGAGATACTCACACACGCTCACTCACACAGAGAGATACTCACACACACACTCACTCACACAGAGAGAGATACTCACACACACACTCACTCACACAGAGAGATACTCACACACACACTCACACACACAGAGAGAGATACTCACACATACTCACACACACATAGAGAGATACTCACACACAATCACTCACACAGAGATAGATACTCACACACAGTCACACACACTCACACAGAGAGATACTCACACACACACTCACTCACACAGAGAGAGATACTCACACACACACTCACTCACACAGAGAGATACTCACACACACACTCACTCACACAGAGAGAGATACTCACAAACACCTTCACTCACACAGAGAGATACTCGCACACACACTCACACACACAGAGAGAGATACTCACACACACACTCACTCACACAGAGAGAGATAGACACACACACTCACTCACACAGAGAGAGATACTCACACACACTCACTCAGAGAGAGAGATACACTCACTCACACATAGAGAGATACTCACACACACTCACTCACACAGAGAGAGATACTCACACACACTCACTCACACACAGAGAGATACTCACACACACTCACTCACACAGAGAGAGATACTCACACACACACTCACTCACACAGAGAGATACTCACACACTCACTCACTCACAGAGAGAGATTCTCACACACACCTTCACTCACACAGAGAGATACTCGCACACACACTCACTCACACAGAGAGAGATACTCACACACACACTCACTCACACAGAGAGAGATACTCACACACACACACTCACTCACACAGAGAGTGATACACACACACACTCACTCACACAGAGAGATACTCGCACACACTCACTCACACAGAGAGAGATACTCACACACACACTCACTCACACAGAGAGATACTCACACACTCTCACTCACACAGAGAGAGATACACACACACTCACACAGAGAGAGATACTCACACACACACTCACTCACACAGAGAGAGATACTCACACACACACTCACTCACACAGAGAGAGATACTCACACACACTCTCACTCACACAGAGAGAGATACTCACACACACACTCACCTAGAGAGAGATACTCACACACGCTCACTCACACAGAGAGATACTCACACACACACTCACTCACACAGAGAGAGATACTCACACACACACTCACTCACGCAGAGAGATACTCACACACACACTCACACACACAGAGAGAGATACTCACACACACTCACTCACACAGAGAGAGATACTCACACACACACTCACTCACACAGAGAGAGATACTCACACACACACTCACACACGCAGAGAGATACTCACACACACACTCACACACACAGAGAGAGATACTCACACACACTCACACACACAGAGAGAGATACTCACACACACACTCACTCACGCAGAGAGATACTCACACACACACTCACTCACACAGAGAGAGATACTCACACACACTCACTCACACAGAGAGAGATACTCACACACACACTCACTCACGCAGAGAGATACTCACACACACACACACACACACAGAGAGAGATACTCACACACACTCACACACACAGAGAGAGATACTCACACACACACTCACTCACACAGAGAGATACTCACACACACACTCACTCACACAGAGAGAGATACTCACACACACTCTCACTCACACAGAGAGAGATACTCACACACACACTCACACAGAGAGAGAGATACTCACACACACACACACACACACACACAGTGAGATACTCACACACACTCACTCACACAGAGAGAGATACTCACACACACACTCACTCACACAGAGAGAGATACTCACACACACACTCACACACGCAGAGAGATACTCACACACACACTCACACACACAGAGAGAGATACTCACACACACTCACACACACAGAGAGAGATACTCACACACACACTCACTCACGCAGAGAGATACTCACACACACACTCACTCACACAGAGAGAGATACTCACACACAGTCACTCACACAGAGAGAGATACTCACACACACACTCACTCACGCAGAGAGATACTCACACACACACACACACACACAGAGAGAGATACTCACACACACTCACACACACAGAGAGAGATACTCACACACACACTCACTCACACAGAGAGATACTCACACACACACTCACTCACACAGAGAGAGATACTCACACACACTCTCACTCACACAGAGAGAGATACTCACACACACACTCACACAGAGAGAGAGATACTCACACACACACACACACACACACAGTGAGATACTCACACACACTCACTCACACAGAGAGAGATACTCACACACACACTCACTCACACAGAGAGAGATACTCACACACACTCTCACTCACACAGAGAGAGATACTCACACACACACTCACACAGAGAGAGAGATACTCACACACACTCTCTCACACAGAGAGATACTCACACACAGACTCACTCACACAGAGAGAGATACTCACACACACTCTCACTCACACAGAGAGAGATACTCACAGACACACTCACACACAGAGAGAGATACTCACACACACTCACTCACACAGAGACAGATACTCACACACACACTCACTCACACAGAGACAGATACTCACACATACACACAGAGATACTCACACACACTCACTCACACAGAGAGAGATACTCACACACACCTTCACTCACACAGAGAGAGATACTCACACACACACTCACACTCACAGAGAGAGATACTCACACACACACTCACTCACACAGAGAGAGATACTCACACACACTCACACAGAGAGAGATACTCACACACACTCACTCACACAGAGAGAGATACTCACACACACACACTAACTCACACAGAGAGAGATACTCACACACAATCACACAGAGAGAGATTCTCACACTCACACTCACACAGAGAGATACTCACACACACACTCACTCACACAGAGAGAGATACTCACACACACTCACTCACACAGAGATACTCACACACACACTCACTCACACAGAGAGAGATACTCACACACACTCACACACACAGAGAGAGATACTCACACACACACTCACTCACACAGAGAGATACTCACACACACACTCACTCACACAGAGAGAGATACTCACACACACTCACTCACACAGAGAGATACTCACACACACTCACTCACACAGAGAGAGATACACACACACTCACACACTCACACAGAGAGAGATACTCACACACACACTCACACAGAGAGAGATACTCACACACACACTCACTCACACAGAGAGAGATACACACACACTCACTCACACAGAGAGAGATACTCACACACACACTCACTCACACAGAGAGAGATAGTCACACACACTCTCACACAGAGAGATACTCACACACACACTCACTCACACAGAGAGAGATACTCACACACACACACACTCACACAGAGAGAGATACTCACACACACACACACTCACACAGAGAGAGATACTCACACACGCTCACTCACACAGAGAGATACTCACACACGCACTCACTCACACAGAGAGAGATACTCACACACACACTCACTCACACAGAGAGATACTCACACACACACTCACACACACAGAGAGATATACTCACACACTCACTCACACACACATAGAGAGATACTCACACACAATCACTCACACAGAGATAGATACTCACACACAGTCACACACACTCACACAGAGAGAGATACTCACACACACTCACTCACACAGAGAGATACTCACACACACACTCACTCACACAGAGAGAGATACTCACACACACACACACACACACACAGAGATACTCACACACACTCACTCACACAGAGAGAGATACTCACACACACACACTCAGTCACACAGAGAGATACTCACACACACACTCACTCACACAGAGAGAGATACTCACAAACACCTTCACTCACACAGAGAGATACTCGCACACACACTCACACACACAGAGAGAGATACTCACACACACACTCACTCACACAGAGAGAGATACTCACACACACACTCACTCACACAGAGAGATACTCATACACACACACACACACACACACACACACACAGATACTCACACACACGCACTCTCACAGAGAGAGATACTCACACACACTCACTCACACAGAGAGAGATACTCACACTCACTCACACAGAGAGAGATACTCACACACACACTCACTCACAGGGAGAGAGATACTCACACACACTCACTCACTCACATAGAGAGATACTCACTCACACAGAGACAGATACTCACACACACACACACACACACACAGAGATACTCACACACACTCACTCACACAGAGAGAGATACTCACACACACCTTCACTCACACAGAGAGATACTCGCACACACACTCACACACATGCACAGAGATACTCACACACACACTCACTCACACAGAGAGAGATACTCACACACACAATCGATCACACAGAGACAGATACTCACACACACACACACACACACACACACAGATACTCACACACACTCACTCACACAGGGAGAGATACTCACACACACTCACTCACACAGAGAGAGATACTCACACACACCTTCACTCACACAGAGAGAGATACTCGCACACACACTCACACACACAGAGAGAGATACTCACACAGACACTCACTCACACAAAAAGAGTGATGCTCACACACACACTCACTCACACAGTGAGATACTCACACACACTCACTCACACAGAGAGAGATACTCACACACACACTCACTCACACAGAGAGAGATACTCACACACACTCACTCACTCACATATAGAGATACTCACTCACACAGAGACAGATACTCACACACACACACACACACACAGAGATACTCACACACACTCACTCACACAGAGAGAGATACTCACACACACCTTCACTCACACAGAGAGATACTCGCACACACACTCACACACACACAGAGAGATACTCACACACACACTCACTCACACAGAGAGAGATACTCACACACACACTCACTCACACAGAGAGAGATACTCACACACACACTCACTCACACAGAGAGATACTCACACACACACTCACTCACACAGAGAGAGATACTCACACACACTCACTCACACAGAGAGAGAGATACTCACACACACACTCACTCACACAGAGAGAGATACTCACACACACACTCACTCACACAGAGACAGATACTCACACACACACACAGAGATACTCACACACTCACTCACACAGAGAGAGATACTCACACACACCTTCACTCACACAGAGAGAGATACTCACACACACACTCACACTCACAGAGAGAGATACTCACACACACTCACTCACACAGAGAGATACTCACACACACACTCACACACACAGAGAGAGATACTCACACACACACTCACTCACACAGAGAGAGATACTCACACACACTCACACAGAGAGAGATACTCACACACACTCACTCACACAGAGAGAGATACTCACACACAGTCACTCACACAGAGAGTGATACTCACACACACACACTCACTCACACAGTGTCATACTCACACACACTCACTCACACAGAGAGAGATACTCACACACACTCACTCACACAGAGAGAGATACTCACACACACACACTCACTCACACAGAGAGAGATACTCACACATAATCACACAGAGAGAGATTCTCACACTCACACACACGCAGAGAGATACTCACACACACACTCACTCACACATAGAGAGATACTCACACACACTCACTCACACAGAGATACTCACACACACACTCACTCACACAGAGAGAGATACTCACACACACACTCACACACACAGAGAGAGATACTCACACACACACTCACTCACACAGAGAGATACTCACACACACACTCACTCACACAGAGAGAGATACACACACACTCACTCACACAGAGAGAGATACTCACACACACACTCACTCACACAGAGAGAGATACTCACACACACTCTCACACAGAGAGATACTCACACACACACTCACTCACACAGAGAGAGATACTCACACACACACACACTCACACAGAGAGAGATACTCACACACACACACACTCACACAGAGAGAGATACTCACACACGCTCACTCACACAGAGAGATACTCACACACACACTCACTCACACAGAGAGAGATACTCACACACACACTCACTCACACAGAGAGATACTCACACACACACTCACACACACAGAGAGAGATACTCACACACACTCACACACACATAGAGAGATACTCACACACAATCACTCACACAGAGATAGATACTCACACACAGATACACACACTCACACAGAGAGATACTCACACACACACTCACTCACACAGAGAGAGATACTCACACACACACTCACTCACACAGAGAGATACTCACACACACACTCACTCACACAGAGAGAGATACTCACAAACACCTTCACTCACACAGAGAGATACTCGCACACACACTCACACACACAGAGAGAGATACTCACACACACACTCACTCACACAGAGAGAAATACTCACACACACTCACTCACACAGAGAGAGATACTCACACACACTCACTCAGAGAGAGAGATACACTCACTCACACATAGAGAGATACTCACACACACTCACTCACACAGAGAGAGATACTCACACACACTCACTCACACACAGAGAGATACTCACACACACTCACTCACACAGAGAGAGATACTCACACACACACTCACTCACACAGAGAGATACTCACACACTCACTCACTCACAGAGAGAGATTCTCACACACACCTTCACTCACACAGAGAGATACTCGCACACACACTCACTCACACAGAGAGAGATACTCACACACACACTCACTCACACAGAGAGAGATACTCACACACACACACTCACTCACACAGAGAGTGATACACACACACACTCACTCACACAGAGAGATACTCGCACACACTCACTCACACAGAGAGTGATACTGCCACGCACACTCACTCACACAGTGAGATACTCACACACACTCACTCACACACAGAGAGATACTCACACACACTCACTCACACAGAGAGAGATACTCACACACACTCACTCACACAGAGAGAGATACTCACTCACACACAATCACACAGAGAGAGATACTCACACTCACACTCACACATTGAGATACTCACACACACACTCACTCACACAGAGAGATACTCACACACAACTACTCACACAGAGAGATACTCACACACACTCACTCACACAGAGAGAGATACACACACACTCACACAGAGAGAGATACTCACACACACACTCACTCACACAGAGAGATACTCACACACTCTCACTCACACAGAGAGAGATACACACACACTCACACAGAGAGAGATACTCACACACACACTCACTCACACAGAGAGAGATACTCACACACACACACACACACACACACACACAGAGAGAGATACTCACACACACTCACTCACACAGAGAGAGATACTCACACACACACTCACTCACACAGAGAGAGATACTCACACACACACTCACTCACACAGAGAGATACTCACACACACACTCACACACACAGAGAGAGATACTCACACACACACTCACTCACACAGAGAGAGATACTCACACACAATCTCACTCACACACAGAGAGATACTCACACACACACACACTCACACAGAGAGAGATACTCACACACGCTCACTCACACAGAGAGATACTCACACACACACTCACTCACACAGAGAGAGATACTCACACACACACTCACTCACGCAGAGAGATACTCACACACACACTCACACACACAGAGAGAGATACTCACACACACTCACACACACAGAGAGAGATACTCACACACACACTCACTCACACAGAGAGAGATACTCACACACACTCTCACTCACACAGAGAGAGATACTCACACACACACTCACACAGAGAGAGAGATACTCACACACACTCTCTCACACAGAGAGATACTCACACACAGACTCACTCACACAGAGAGAGATACTCACACACACTCTCACTCACACAGAGAGAGATACTCACAGACACACTCACACACAGAGAGAGATACTCACACACACTCACACAGAGAGATACTCACCCACACTCACTCACACAGAGAGATACTCGCACACACACTCACACACACAGAGAGAGATACTCACACACACACTCACTCACACAGATAGAGATACTCACACACACTCACTCACACAGAGAGAGATACTCACACACACAATCCCTCACACAGAGAGAGATACTCACACACACTCACTCACACAGAGAGAGATACTCACACACACACTCACTCACACAGAGAGAGATACGCACACAGACACACAATCACACAGAGAGAGATACTCACACTCACACACACACACAGAGATACTCACACACACACACTCACACAGAGAGAGATACTCACATACACACTCACTCACACAGAGAGAGATACACACACACTCACTCACACAGAGAGAGATACTCACACACACACTCAATCACACAGAGAGATACTCACACACACACTCACTCACACAGAGAGAGATACTCACACACGCTCACTCACACAGAGAGATACTCACACACACACTCACTCACACAGAGAGAGATACTCACACACACACTCACTCACACACAGAGATACTCACACACACACTCACTCACACAGATAGAGATACTCACACACACTCACTCACACAGAGAGATACTCACACACACACTCACTCACACAGAGAGAGATACTCACACACATAATCCCTCACACAGAGAGAGATACTCACACACACTCACTCACACAGAGAGAGATACTCACACACACACTCACTCACACAGAGAGAGATACTCACACACACACAATCACACAGAGAGAGATACTCACACTCACACACACACACAGAGATACTCACACACACACACTCACACAGAGAGAGATACTCACACACACACTCACTCACACAGAGAGATACTCACACACAATTTCTCACACAGAGAGATACTCACACACACTCACTCACACAGAGAGAGATACACACACGCTCACTCACACAGAGAGAGATAATCACACACATACTCACTCACACAGAGAGATACTCACACACACACTCACACACACAGAGAGAGATACTCACACACACTCACACACACATAGAGAGATACTCACACACACACTCACTCACACAGAGAGAGATACTCACACACACTCTCACTCACACAGAGAGAGATACTCACACACAATCACTCACAGAGAGATAGATACTCACACACAGTCACACACACTCACACAGAGAGATACTCACACACACACTCACTCACACAGAGAGAGATACTCACACACACACACTCAGTCACACAGAGAGATACTCACACACACACTCTCTCACACAGAGAGAGATACTCACACACACTCACTCACACAGAGAGATACTCACACACACTCACTCACACAGAGAGAGATACACACACACTCACTCACTCACACAGAGAGAGATACTCACACACACACTCACTCACACAGAGAGAGATACTCACACACTCACTCACACAGAGAGAGATACTCACACACACACTCACACAGAGAGATACTCACACACACACTCAGTCACACAGAGAGAGATACTCACACACACACTCACTCACACAGTGAGCGATACTCACACACACACTCACTCACACAGAGAGAGATACTCACACACACTTACTCACACAGAGAGAGATACTCACACACACACTCACTCACACAGAGAGAGATACTCACACACACACTCACTCACACAGAAACAGATACTCACACACGCTCACTCACACAGAGAGATACTCACACACACACTCACTCACACAGAGAGAGATACTCACACACATAATCCCTCACACAGAGAGCGATACTCACACACACTCACTCACACAGAGAGAGATACTCACACACACACTCACTCACACAGAGAGAGATACTCACACACACACAATCACACAGAGAGAGATACTCACACTCACACACACACACAGAGATACTCACACACACACACTCACCCAGAGAGAGATACTCACACACACACTCACTCACACAGAGAGATACTCACACACACACTCACTCACACAGAGAGAGATACTCACACACATAATCCCTCACACAGAGAGAGATACTCACACACACTCACTCACACAGAGAGAGATACTCACACACACACTCACTCACACAGAGAGAGATACTCACACACACACAATCACACAGAGAGAGATACTCACACTCACACACACACACAGAGATACTCACACACACACACTCACACAGAGAGAGATACTCACACACACACTCACTCACACAGAGAGATACTCACACTCAATTTCTCACACAGAGAGATACTCACACACACTCTCTCACACAGAGAGAGATACACACACGCTCACTCACACAGAGAGAGATAATCACACACGCTCACTCACACAGAGAGATACTCACACACACACTCACTCACACAGAGAGATACTCACACACACACTCACACACACAGAGAGAGATACTCACACACACTCACACACACATAGAGAGATACTCACACACACACTCACTCACACAGAGAGAGATACTCACACACACTCTCACTCACACAGATAGAGATACTCACACACAATCACTCACACAGAGATAGATACTCACACACAGTCACACACACTCACACAGAGAGATACTCACACACACACTCACTCACACAGAGAGAGATACTCACACACACACACTCAGTCACACAGAGAGATACTCACACACACACTCACTCACACAGAGAGAGATACTCACACACACTCACTCACACAGAGAGATACTCACACACACTCACTCACACAGAGAGAGATACTCACATACACACTCACTCACACAGAGAGAGATACTCACACACTCACTCACACAGAGAGAGATACTCACACACACACTCACACAGAGAGATACTCACACACACACTCAGTCACACAGAGAGAGATACTCACACACACACTCACTCACACAGAGAGAGATACTCACACACACACTCACTCACACAGAAACAGATACTCACACACACACACACTCACACAGAGAGAGATACTCACACACACACACTCACACAGAGAGAGATACTCACACACGCTCACTCACACAGAGAGATACTCACACAGACACTCACTCACACAGAGAGAGATACTCACACACACACTCACTCACACAGAGAGATAATCACACAAACACTCACACACACAGAGAGAGATACTCACACACACTCACACACACATAGAGAGATACTCACACACACACTCACTCACACAGAGAGAGATACTCACACACACTCTCACTCACACAGAGAGAGATACTCACACACAATCACTCACACAGAGAGAGATACTCACACACACACTCGCTCACACAGAGAGAGATATCACACACACACACTCAGTCACACAGAGAGATACTCACACACACACTCACTCACACAGAGAGATACTCACACACACACTCACACACACAGAGAGAGATTCTCACACACACTCACTCACACAGAGAGATACTCACACACACACTCACACACACAGAGAGAGATACTCACACACACTCACTCACACAGAGAGATACTCACACACAAACTCACTCACACAGAGAGAGATACTCACACACACTCACTGACACAGAGAGATACTCACACACACACTCACTCACTCACAGAGAGAGTTACTCACACACACACACTCACACAGAGAGATACTCATACACACACACACACACACACACA
Source organism: Isurus oxyrinchus (assembly GCA_026770705.1). Lineage (NCBI taxonomy): Eukaryota > Metazoa > Chordata > Chondrichthyes > Lamniformes > Lamnidae > Isurus > Isurus oxyrinchus. The sequence continues at coordinate 56,764 of JANJGN010001284.1, read as the reverse complement.
CACACACACACACACACAGATACTCACACACACGCACTACCACCGAGAGAGATACTCACACACACTCACTCACACAGAGAGAGATACTCACACTCACTCACACAGAGAGAGATACTCACACACACACTCACTCACAGAGAGAGAGATACTCACACACACTCACTCACTCACATAGAGAGATACTCACTCACACAGAGACAGATACTCACACACACACACACACACACACACAGAGATACTCACACACACTCACTCACACAGAGAGAGATACTCACACACACCTTCACTCACACAGAGAGATACTCGCACACACACTCACACACACACAGAGAGATACTCACACACACACTCACTCACACAGAGAGAGATACTCACACACACAATCCATCACACAGAGACAGATACTCACACACACACACACACACACACAGATACTCACACACACTCACTCACACAGGGAGAGATACTCACACACACTCACTCACACAGAGAGAGATACTCACACACACCTTCACTCACAGAGAGAGAGATACTCGCACACACACTCACACACACAGAGAGAGATACTCACACAGACACTCACTCACACAGAGAGTGATGCTCACACACACACTCACTCACACAGTGAGATACTCACACACACTCACTCACACAGAGAGAGATACTCACACACACACTCACTCACACAGAGAGATACTCACACACACACTCACTCACACAGAGAGATACTCACACACACTCACTCACACAGAGAGAGATACTCACACACACACACACACACACACACAGAGATACTCACACACACGCACTCACACAGAGAGAGATACTCACACACACTCACTCACTCACATAGAGAGATACTCACTCACACAGAGACAGATACTCACACACACACACACACACACACACACTCACTCACACATTGAGATACTCACACACACACACACACACACACACACAGAGATACTCACACACACTCACTCACACAGAGAGATACTCACACGCACAATCACTCACACAGAGAGAGATACTCACACACACTCACTCACACAGAGAGATACTCACACACACTCACTCACACAGAGAGAGATACACACATACTCACTCACACAGAGAGAAATACTCACACACACACTCACTCACACAGAGAGAGATACTCACACACACTCTCACACAGAGAGATACTCACACACACACTCACTCACACACACACTCACTCACACAGAGAGAGATACTCACACACACACACACTCACACAGAGAGAGATACTCACACACACACACACTCACACAGAGAGAGATACTCACACACGCTCACTCACACAGAGAGATACTCACACACACACTCACTCACACAGAGAGAGATACTCACACACTCACTCACTCACAGAGAGAGATACTCACACACACACTCACACACACAGAGAGAGATACTCACACACACTCACACACACATAGAGAGATACTCACACACAATCACACACAGAGATAGATACTCACAAACAGTCACACACACTCACACAGAGAGATTCTCACACACACACTCACTCACACAGAGAGAGATACTCACACACACACACTCAGTCACACAGAGAGATACTCACACACACACTCACTCACTCAGAGAGAGATACTCACACACACTCACTCACACAGAGAGATACTCACACACACACTCACTCACTCACAGAGAGAGATACTCACACACACACTCACTCTCACAGAGAGATACTCACACACACACTCACTCACACAGAGAGATACTCATACACACACACACACACACACACACACAGAGATACTCACACACACGCACTCACACAGAGAGAGGTACTCACACACACACTCACTCACACAGAGAGAGATACTCACACTCACTCACACAGAGAGAGATACTCACACACACACTCACTCACACAGAGAGATACTCGCACACACACTCACACACACAGAGAGAGATACTCACACACACACTCACTCACACAGAGAGAGATACTCACACACACTCAGTCATACAGAGAGATACTCACACACACTCACTCACACAGAGAGAGATACTCACACACACACTCACTCACACAGAGAGATACACAGACACTCACTCACTCACAGAGAGAGATACTCACACACACACTCACTCACACAGAGAGATACTCACACACACACACACACACACACACAGAGATACTCACACACACTCACTCACACAGAGAGTGATACTCACACACACACACTCACTCAGAGAGATACTCGCACACACACACACACACAGAGAGAGATACTCACACACACACTCACTCACACAGATAGAGATACTCACACACACTCACTCACACAGAGAGATATACTCACACACACAATCCCTCACACAGAGAGAGATACTCACACACTCTCACTCACACAGAGAGAGATACTCACACACACACTCACTCACACAGAGAGAGATACTCACACACACACACACACAATCACACAGTGAGAGATACTCACACTCACACACACACACAGAAATACTCACACACACACACTCACACAGAGAGAGATACTCACACACACACTCACGCACACAGAGAGATACTCACACACACACTCACACAATCACACAGAGAGAGATACTCACACACACACACTCACACACAGAGAGAGATACTCACACACACACACTCACACAGAGAGAGATACTCACACACACACTCACTCACACAGAGAGATACTCACACACAATTTCTCACACAGAGAGATACTCACACACACTCACTCACACAGAGAGAGATACACACACACTCACTCACACAGAGAGAGATACTCACACACACACTCACTCACACAGAGAGAGATACTCACACACACACTCACTCACACAGAGAGAGATACTCACACACACACACACTCACACAGAGAGAGATACTCACACACGCTCACTCACACAGAGAGATACTCACATACACACTCACTCACACAGAGAGAGATACTCACACACACACTCACTCACACAGAGAGATACTCACACACACACTCACACACACAGAGAGAGATACTCACTCACACTCACACTCACATAGAGAGATACTCACACACACACTCACTCACACAGAGAGAGATACTCACACACACTCTCACTCACACAGAGAGAGATACTCACACACAATCACTCACACAGAGAGATACTCACACACAGTCACACACACTCACACAGAGAGATACTCACACACACACTCACTCACACAGAGAGAGATACTCACACTCACACACTCACACAGAGAGATACTCACACACACACTCACTCACACAGAGAGAGATACTCACACACACAACCTCACACAGAGAGATACTCACACACACTCACTCACACAGAGAGAGATACACACACACTCACTCACACAGAGAGAGATACTCACACAAACACTCACTCACACAGAGAGAGATACTCACACACACTCTCACACAGAGAGATACTCACACACACACTCACTCACACAGAGAGAGATACTCACACACACACACACTCACACAGAGAGAGATACTCACACACACACACACTCACACAGAGAGAGATACTCACACACGCTCACTCACACAGAGAGAGATACTCACACACACACTCACACAGAGACAGATACTCACACACACACACACTCACACAGAGAGAGATACTCACACACACACACACTCACACAGAGAGAGATACTCACACACGCTCACTCACACAGAGAGATACTCACACACACACACACTCACACAGAGAGAGATACTCACACACACACTCACTCACACAGAGAGAGATACTCACACACTCACTCACTCACACAGAGAGATACTCACACACACACTCACTCACACAGAGAGAGATACTCACACACACACTCACTCACACAGAGAGATACTCACACACACACTCACACACACAGAGAGAGATACTCACACACACTCACACACACATAGAGAGATACTCACACACAATCACTCACACAGAGATAGATACTCACACACAGTCACACACACTCACACAGAGAGATACTCACACACACACTCACTCACACAGAGAGAGATACTCACACACACACACTCAGTCACACAGAGAGATACTCACACACACACTCACTCACACAGAGAGAGATACTCACACACACTCACTCACACAGAGAGATACTCACACACACACTCACTCACTCACAGAGAGAGATACTCACACACACACTCACTCACACAGAGAGATACTCACACACACACTCACTCACACAGAGAGATACTCATACACACACACACACACACACACACAGAGATACTCACACACACGCACTCACACAGAGAGAGATACTCACACACACACTCACTCACACAGAGAGAGATACTCACACACACACTCACTCACACAGAGAGATACTCGCACACACACTCACACACACAGAGAGAGATACTCACACACACACTCACTCACACAGAGAGAGATACTCACACACACTCACTCACACAGAGAGATACTCACACACACTCACTCACACAGAGAGATACTCACACACACACTCACTCACACAGAGAGATAAACACACACTCACTCACTCACAGAGAGAGTTACTCACACACACACTCACTCACACAGAGAGATACTCACACACACACACACACACACACACAGATACTCACACACACTCACTCACACAGAGAGAAATACTCATACACACTCACTCACAAAGAGATACTCACACTCACTCACACAGAGAGAGATACTCACACACACACTCACTCACACAGAGAGAGATACTCACACACACTCACTCACACAGAGAGAGATACTCACACACACACTCACTCACACAGAGACAGATACTCACACACACACACACACACACACACACACACACACAGAGATACTAACACACACTCACTCACACAGAGAGAGATACTCACACACACCTTCACTCACACAGAGAGATACTCGCACACACACTCACACAGAGAGAGATACTCACACACACTCACTCACACACAGAGAGATACTCACACACACTCACTCCCACACAGAGAGAGATACTCACACACACACTAACTCACACAGAGAGATACTCACACACACTCACTCACACAGAGAGATACTCACACACACACTCACTCACAGAGAGAGATACACACACACTCACTCACTCACAGAGAGAGTTACTCACACACACACTCACTCACACAGAGAGATACTCACACACACACACACACACACACACACACACACAGAGATACACACACACACTCACTCACACAGAGAGTGATACTCAGACACACTCACTCACACAGAGAGATACTCGCACACACACTCACACACACAGAGAGGGATACTCACACACACACTCACTCACACAGAGAGAGATACTCACACACACTCACTCACACAGAGAGAGATACTCACACACAATCACACAGAGAGAGATACTCACACACACACTCACTCACACAGAGAGAGATACTCACACACACACACTCAGACAGAGAGAGATACTCACACACTCACTCACTCACACAGAGAGAGATACTCACACACACACACTCACACAGAGAGAGATACTCACACACACTCACTCACACAGAGAGATACTCACACACAATTACTCACACAGAGAGATACTCACACACACTCCCTCACACAGAGAGAGATACCCACACACTCACTCACACAGAGAGAGATTCTTACACACACACTCACTCACACAGAGAGAGATACTCACACACACACTCACTCACACAGAGAGAGATACTCACACACACACTCACTCACACAGAGAGAGATACTCACACACACACACACTCACACAGAGTGAGATACTCACACACACACTCACTCACACAGAGAGATACTCACACACACACTCACTCACACAGAGAGAGATTCTCACACACACACTCACTCACACAGAGAGAGATACTCACACACACACTCACTCACACAGAGAGAGATACTCACACACACACTCAGTCACACAGAGAGAGATACTCACACACACACACTCTCACACAGAGTGAGATACTCACACGCACACTCACTCACACAGAGAGAGATACTCACTCACACTCACTCACACACAGAGAGAGATACTCACACACAAGCACTCTCACAGAGAGAGATACTCACACACACTCACTCACACAGAGAGATACTCACACACACACTCACACACACAGAGAGAGATACTGACACACACTCTCACTCACACAGAGAGAGATACTCACAAACACACTCACACACACAGAGAGAGATACTCACACACACTCACACACACATAGAGAGATACTCACACACTCACTCACTCACACAGAGAGAGATACTCACACACACTCTCACTCACACAGAGAGAGATACTCACACACAATCACTCACACAGAGATAGATACTCACACACAGTCACACACACTCACACAGAGAGATACTCACACACACACTCACTCACACAGAGAGAGATACTCACACTCACACACTCAGTCACACAGAGAGATACTCACACACACACTCACTCACACAAAGAGAGATACTCACACACACTCACTCACAGAGCGATACTCACACACACACTCACTCACTCACAGAGAGAGTTACTCACACACACACTCACTCACACAGAGAGATACTCACACACACACACACACACACACAGAGATACTCACACACACGCACTCACACAGAGAGAGATACTCACACACACTCACTCACATAGAGAGATACTCACTCACACAGAGACAGATACTCACACACACACACACACACACACACACAGATACTCACACACACTCACTCACACAGAGAGAGATACTCACACACACCTTCACTCACACAGAGAGATACTCGCACACACACTCACAAACAGAGAGAGATACTCACACACGCACTCACTCACACAGAGAGAGATACTCACACACACTCACTCACACAGAGAGAGATACTCACACACACTCACACAGAGAGAGAGATACACTCACTCACACAGAGAGAGATACGCACACACACTCACTCACACACAGAGAGAGATACTCACACACACACTCACTCACACAGAGAGTGATACTGCCACGCACACTCACTCACACAGTGAGATACTCACACACACACTCACTCACACACAGAGAGGGATACGCACACACACTCACTCACACAGAGAGTGATACTGCCACGCACACTCACTCACACAGAGAGAGATACTCACACACACACACTCAGTCACGCAGAGAGATACTCACACACACACTCACTCACACAGAGAGAGATACTCACACACACTCACTCACACAGAGAGAGATACTCACACACACACTCACTCACACAGAGAGATACTCACACACACTCACTCACACAGAGAGAGATACTCACACACACTCTCACTCACACAGAGAGAGATACTCACACACACACTCACTCACACAGAGATAGATACTCACACACAGTCACACACACTCACACAGAGAGATACGCACACACACACTCACTCACACAGAGAGAGATACTCACACACACACACTCACTCACACAGAGAGATACTCACACACACACTCACTCACACAGAGATAGATACTCACACACAGTCACACACACTCACACAGAGAGATACGCACACACACACTCACTCACACAGAGAGAGATACTCACACACACACACTCAGTCACAAAGAGAGATACTCACACACACACTCACTCACACAGAGAGAGATACTCACACACACACACACACACACACATAGAGATACTCACACACACACTCACTCACACAGAGAGAGGTACTCACACACACTCACTCACAGAGAGATACTCACACACACTCACTCACACAGAGAGAGATACTCACACACACACTCACTCACACAGAGAGATACTCACACACACTCACTCACACAGAGAGAGATACTCACACACACACTCACTCACACAGAGAGAGATACTCACACACACTCACTCACACAGAGAGATACTCACACACACTCACTCACACAGAGAGAGATACTCACTCACACACACACTCACACAGAGAGAGATACTCACACACACTCACTCACACAGAGAGAGATACTCACACACACTCACTCACAGAGAGAGAGATACTCACACACACACTCACTCACACAGAGAGAGATACTCACACACACACTCACTCACACAGAGAGAGATACTCACACACACACTCACACAGAGAGAGATACTCACACACACACTCACTCACACAGAGAGAGATACGCACACACACACTCACTCACACAGAGAGAGATACGCACACACACACTCACTCACACAGAGAGATACTCACACACACACTCACTAACACAGAGAGAGATACGCACACACACACTCACTCACACAGAGAGATACTCACACACACACACACTCACACAGAGAGAGATACTCACACACGCTCACTCACACAGAGAGATACTCACACACACACTCACTCACACAGAGAGAGATACTCACACACACACTCATTCACACAGAGAGATACGCCCACACACACTCACTCACACAGAGAGATACTCACACACACACACACTCACACAGAGAGAGATACTCACACACACACTCACTCACACAGAGAGAGATACGCACACACACACTCACTCACACAGAGAGATACTCACACACACACACACACACACAGAGAGAGATACTCACTCACACACACACTCACACAGAGAGAGATACTCACACACACTCACTCACACAGAGAGAGATACTCACACACACTCACTCACACAGAGTGAGATACTCACACACACACTCACTCACACAGAGAGAGATACTCACACACACACTCACTCACACAGAGAGAGATACTCACACACACACTCACACAGAGAGAGAAACTCACACACACACTCACTCACACAGAGAGAGATACGCACACACACACTCACTCACACAGAGAGATACTCACACACACACTCACTCACACAGAGAGAGATACGCACACACACACTCACTCACACAGAGAGATACTCACACACACACACAATCACACAGAGAGAGATACTCACACACGCTCACTCACACAGAGAGATACTCACACACACACTCACTCACACAGAGAGAGATACTCACACACACACTCATTCACACAGAGAGATACTCACACACACACTCACACACACAGAGAGAGATACTCACACACACTCACACACACAGAAAGAGATACTCACACACACACTCACTCACACAGAGAGAGATACTCACACACACTCTCACTCACACAGAGAGAGATACTCACACACACACTCACACACAGAGAGATACTCACTCACACACTCACTCACACAGAGTGATACTCACACACACACTCACACACACAGAGAGAGATACTCACACACACACTCAATCACACAAAGAGATACTCACACACACAATCCATCACACAGAGAGAGATAGTCACACACTCACTCACTCACACAGAGAGATACTCACACACACTCACTCACACACAGAGAGAGATACTCACACACACACTCACTCACACAGAGAGATAGTCACACACACACACACACACAGAGAGAGATACTTACACACACTCACTCACACACAGAGATACTCACACACACACTCACTCACACAGAGAGAGATACTCACACACACACTCACTCACACAGAGAGATACTCACACACACTCACTCACACAGAGAGAGCTACTCACACACACTCACTCACACAGAGAGATACTCACACACACACTCACTCACACAGAGAGATACTCACACACACACACACACACACACACACACACACACACATAGAGATACTCACACACACACTCACTCACACAGAGAGAGCTACTCAAACACACTCACTCACACAGAGAGATACTCACACACACTCACTCACACAGAGAGAGATACTCACACACACACTCACTCACACAGAGAGATACACACACACTCACTCACTCACAGAGAGAGTTACTCACACACACACTCACTCACACAGAGAGATACTCACACACACACTCACTCACACAGAGAGATACTCACACACACACTCACTCACACAGAGAGATACACACACACTCACTCACTCACAGAGAGAGTTACTCACACACACACTCACTCACACAGAGAGATACTCACACACACACACACACACACACACACAGAGATACTCACACACACTCACTCACACAGAGAGTGATACTCACACACACTCACTCACTCAGAGAGATACTCGCTCACACACACACACAGAGAGAGATACTCACACACACACTCACTCACACAGATAGAGATACTCACACACACTCACTCACACAGAGAGATATACTCACACACACAATCCCTCACACAGAGAGAGATACTCACACACTCTCACTCACACAGAGAGAGATACTCACACACACACACACAATCACACAGAGAGAGATACTCACACTCACACACACACACAGAAATACTCACACACACACACTCACACAGAGAGAGATACTCACACACACACTCACTCACAGAGAGAGATACTCACACACAATTTCTCACACAGAGAGATACTCACACACACTCACTCACACAGAGAGAGATACACACACACTCACTCACACAGAGAGAGATACTCACACACACACTCACTCACACAGAGAGAGATACTCACACACACACTCACTCACACAGAGAGAGATACTCACACACACACACACTCACACAGAGAGAGATACTCACACACGCTCACTCACACAGAGAGATACTCACACACACACTCACTCACACAGAGAGAGATACTCACACACACACTCACTCACACAGAGAGATACTCACACACACACTCACACACACAGAGAGAGATACTCACACACACTCACACACACATAGAGAGATACTCACACACACACTCACTCACACAGAGAGAGATACTCACACACACTCTCACTCACACAGAGAGAGATACTCACACACAATCACTCACACAGAGAGATACTCACACACAGTCACACACACTCACACAGAGAGATACTCACACACACACTCACTCACACAGAGAGAGATACTCACACACACACACTCAGTCACACAGAGAGATACTCACACACACACTCACTCACACAGAGAGAGATACTCACGCACACTCACTCACACAGAGAGATACTCACACACACTCACTCACACAGAGAGAGATACACACACACTCACTCACACAGAGAGAGATACTCACACACACACTCACTCACACAGAGAGCGATACTCACACACACTCTCACACAGAGAGATACTCACACACACACTCACTCACACAGAGAGAGATACTCACACACACACACACTCACACAGAGAGAGATACTCACACACACACTCACTCACACAGAGAGAGATACTCACACACACTCTCACTCACACAGAGAGAGATACTCACACACAATCACTCACACAGAGAGATACTCACACACAGTCACACACACTCACACAGAGAGATACTCACACACACACTCACTCACACAGAGAGAGATACTCACACACACACACTCAGTCACACAGAGAGATACTCACACACACACTCACTCACACAGAGAGAGATACTCACGCACACTCACTCACACAGAGAGATACTCACACACACTCACTCACACAGAGAGAGATACACACACACTCACTCACACAGAGAGAGATACTCACACACACACTCACTCACACAGAGAGAGATACTCACACACACTCTCACACAGAGAGATACTCACACACACACTCACTCACACAGAGAGAGATACTCACACACACACACACTCACACAGAGAGAGATACTCACACACACACACACTCACACAGAGAGAGATACTCATACACGCTCACTCACACAGAGAGATACTCACACACACACTCACTCACACAGAGACAGATACTCACACACACACTCACTCACACAGAGAGATACTCACACACACACTAACACACACAGAGAGAGATACTCACACACACTCACACACACATAGAGAGATACTCACACACAATCACTCACACAGAGATAGATACTCACACACAGTCACACACACTCACACAGAGAGATACTCACACACACACTGACTCACACAGAGAGAGATACTCACACACACACACTCAGTCACACAGAGAGATACTCACACACACACTCACTCACACAGAGAGAGATACTCACACACACTCACTCACACAGAGAGATACTCACACACACACTCACTCACTCACAGAGAGAGATACTCACATACACACTCACTCACACAGAGAGATACTCACACACACACTCACTCACACAGAGAGATACTCACACACACTCACTCACACAGAGAGAGATACTCACACACACACTCACTCACACAGAGAGAGATACTCACACACACTCACTCACACAGAGAGATACTCACACACACTCACTCACACAGAGAGAGATACTCACACACACACACACTCACACAGAGAGAGATACTCACACACGCTCACTCACACAGAGAGATACTCACTCACACACACACTCACACAGAGAGAGATACTCACACACACTCACTCACACAGAGAGAGATACTCACACACACTCACTCACAGAGAGAGAGATACTCACACACACACTCACTCACACAGAGAGAGATACGCACACACACACTCACTCACACAGAGAGATACTCACACACACACACACTCACACAGAGAGAGATACTCACACACGCTCACTCACACAGAGAGATACTCACTCACACACACACTCACACAGAGAGAGATACTCACACACACTCAACTCACACAGAGAGAGATACTCACACACACTCACTCACAGAGAGAGAGATACTCACACACACACTCACTCACACAGAGAGAGATACGCACACACACACTCACTCACACAGAGAGATACTCACACACACACACACTCACACAGAGAGAGATACTCACACACGCTCACTCACACAGAGAGATACTCACTCACACACACACTCACACAGAGAGAGATACTCACACACACTCACTCACACAGAGAGAGATACTCACACACACTCACTCACAGAGAGAGAGATACTCACACACACACTCACTCACACAGAGAGAGATACTCACACACACACTCACTCACACAGAGAGAGATACTCACACACACACTCACACAGAGAGAGATACTCACACACACACTCACTCACACAGAGAGAGATACGCACACACACACTCACTCACACAGAGAGAGATACGCACACACACACTCACTCACACAGAGAGATACTCACACACACACTCACTCACACAGAGAGAGATACGCACACACACACTCACTCACACAGAGAGATACTCACACACACACACACTCACACAGAGAGAGATACTCACACACGCTCACTCACACAGAGAGATACTCACACACACACTCACTCACACAGAGAGAGATACTCACACACACACTCATTCACACAGAGAGATACGCACACACACACTCACTCACACAGAGAGATACTCACACACACACACACTCACACAGAGAGAGATACTCACACACTCTCACTCACACAGAGAGAGATACTCACACACACACACACAATCACACAGAGAGAGATACTCACACTCACACACACACACAGAAATACTCACACACACACACTCACACAGAGAGAGATACTCACACACACACTCACTCACAGAGAGAGATACTCACACACAATTTCTCACACAGAGAGATACTCACACACACTCACTCACACAGAGAGAGATACACACACACTCACTCACACAGAGAGAGATACTCACACACACACTCACTCACACAGAGAGAGATACTCACACACACACTCACTCACACAGAGAGAGATACTCACACACACACACACTCACACAGAGAGAGATACTCACACACGCTCACTCACACAGAGAGATACTCACACACACACTCACTCACACAGAGAGAGATACTCACACACACACTCACTCACACAGAGAGATACTCACACACACACTCACACACACAGAGAGAGATACTCACACACACTCACACACACATAGAGAGATACTCACACACACACTCACTCACACAGAGAGAGATACTCACACACACTCTCACTCACACAGAGAGAGATACTCACACACAATCACTCACACAGAGAGATACTCAAACACAGTCACACACACTCACACAGAGAGATACTCACACACACACTCACTCACACAGAGAGAGATACTCACACACACACACTCAGTCACACAGAGAGATACTCACACACACACTCACTCACACAGAGAGAGATACTCACGCACACTCACTCACACAGAGAGATACTCACACACACTCACTCACACAGAGAGAGATACACACACACTCACTCACACAGAGAGAGATACTCACACACACACTCACTCACACAGAGAGCGATACTCACACACACTCTCACACAGAGAGATACTCACACACACACTCACTCACACAGAGAGAGATACTCACACACACACACACTCACACAGAGAGAGATACTCACACACACACTCACTCACACAGAGAGAGATACTCACACACACTCTCACTCACACAGAGAGAGATACTCACACACAATCACTCACACAGAGAGATACTCACACACAGTCACACACACTCACACAGAGAGATACTCACACACACACTCACTCACACAGAGAGAGATACTCACACACACACACTCAGTCACACAGAGAGATACTCACACACACACTCACTCACACAGAGAGAGATACTCACGCACACTCACTCACACAGAGAGATACTCACACACACTCACTCACACAGAGAGAGATACACACACACTCACTCACACAGAGAGAGATACTCACACACACACTCACTCACACAGAGAGAGATACTCACACACACTCTCACACAGAGAGATACTCACACACACACTCACTCACACAGAGAGAGATACTCACACACACACACACTCACACAGAGAGAGATACTCACACACACACACACTCACACAGAGAGAGATACTCATACACGCTCACTCACACAGAGAGATACTCACACACACACTCACTCACACAGAGACAGATACTCACACACACACTCACTCACACAGAGAGATACTCACACACACACTAACACACACAGAGAGAGATACTCACACACACTCACACACACATAGAGAGATACTCACACACAATCACTCACACAGAGATAGATACTCACACACAGTCACACACACTCACACAGAGAGATACTCACACACACACTGACTCACACAGAGAGAGATACTCACACACACACACTCAGTCACACAGAGAGATACTCACACACACACTCACTCACACAGAGAGAGATACTCACACACACTCACTCACACAGAGAGATACTCACACACACACTCACTCACTCACAGAGAGAGATACTCACATACACACTCACTCACACAGAGAGATACTCACACACACACTCACTCACACAGAGAGATACTCACACACACTCACTCACACAGAGAGAGATACTCACACACACACTCACTCACACAGAGAGAGATACTCACACACACTCACTCACACAGAGAGATACTCACACACACTCACTCACACAGAGAGAGATACTCACACACACACACACTCACACAGAGAGAGATACTCACACACGCTCACTCACACAGAGAGATACTCACTCACACACACACTCACACAGAGAGAGATACTCACACACACTCACTCACACAGAGAGAGATACTCACACACACTCACTCACAGAGAGAGAGATACTCACACACACACTCACTCACACAGAGAGAGATACGCACACACACACTCACTCACACAGAGAGATACTCACACACACACACACTCACACAGAGAGAGATACTCACACACGCTCACTCACACAGAGAGATACTCACTCACACACACACTCACACAGAGAGAGATACTCACACACACTCAACTCACACAGAGAGAGATACTCACACACACTCACTCACAGAGAGAGAGATACTCACACACACACTCACTCACACAGAGAGAGATACGCACACACACACTCACTCACACAGAGAGATACTCACACACACACACACTCACACAGAGAGAGATACTCACACACGCTCACTCACACAGAGAGATACTCACTCACACACACACTCACACAGAGAGAGATACTCACACACACTCACTCACACAGAGAGAGATACTCACACACACTCACTCACAGAGAGAGAGATACTCACACACACACTCACTCACACAGAGAGAGATACTCACACACACACTCACTCACACAGAGAGAGATACTCACACACACACTCACACAGAGAGAGATACTCACACACACACTCACTCACACAGAGAGAGATACGCACACACACACTCACTCACACAGAGAGAGATACGCACACACACACTCACTCACACAGAGAGATACTCACACACACACTCACTCACACAGAGAGAGATACGCACACACACACTCACTCACACAGAGAGATACTCACACACACACACACTCACACAGAGAGAGATACTCACACACGCTCACTCACACAGAGAGATACTCACACACACACTCACTCACACAGAGAGAGATACTCACACACACACTCATTCACACAGAGAGATACGCACACACACACTCACTCACACAGAGAGATACTCACACACACACACACTCACACAGAGAGAGATACTCACACACACACTCACTCACACAGAGAGAGATACGCACACACACACTCACTCACACAGAGAGATACTCACACACACACACACACACACAGAGAGAGATACTCACTCACACACACACTCACACAGAGAGAGATACTCACACACACTCACTCACACAGAGAGAGATACTCACACACACTCACTCACACAGAGAGAGATACTCACACACACACTCACTCACACAGAGAGAGATACTCACACACACACTCACTCACACAGAGAGAGATACTCACACACACACTCACACAGAGAGAGAAACTCACACACACACTCACTCACACAGAGAGAGATACGCACACACACACTCACTCACACAGAGAGATACTCACACACACACTCACTCACACAGAGAGAGATACGCACACACACACTCACTCACACAGAGAGATACTCACACACACACACAATCACACAGAGAGAGATACTCACACACGCTCACTCACACAGAGAGATACTCACACACACACTCACTCACACAGAGAGAGATACTCACACACACACTCATTCACACAGAGAGATACTCACACACACACTCACACACACAGAGAGAGATACTCACACACACTCACACACACAGAAAGAGATACTCACACACACACTCACTCACACAGAGAGAGATACTCACACACACTCTCACTCACACAGAGAGAGATACTCACACACACACTCACACACAGAGAGATACTCACTCACACACTCACTCACACAGAGTGATACTCACACACACACTCACACACACAGAGAGAGATACTCACACACACACTCAATCACACAAAGAGATACTCACACACACAATCCATCACACAGAGAGAGATAGTCACACACTCACTCACTCACACAGAGAGATACTCACACACGCTCACTCACACACAGAGAGAGATACTCACGCACACACTCACTCACACAGAGAGATAGTCACACACACACACACACAGAGAGAGATACTTACACACACTCACTCACACACAGAGATACTCACACACACACTCACTCACACAGAGAGAGATACTCACACACACACTCACTCACACAGAGAGATACTCACACACACTCACTCACACAGAGAGAGCTACTCACACACACTCACTCACACAGAGAGATACTCACACACACACTCACTCACACAGAGAGATACTCACACACACACACACACACACACACACACACACACATAGAGATACTCACACACACACTCACTCACACAGAGAGAGCTACTCAAACACACTCACTCACACAGAGAGATACTCACACACACTCACTCACACAGAGAGAGATACTCACACACACACTCACTCACACAGAGAGATACACACACACTCACTCACTCACAGAGAGAGTTACTCACACACACACTCACTCACACAGAGAGATACTCACACACACACTCACTCACACAGAGAGATACTCACACACACACTCACTCACACAGAGAGATACACACACACTCACTCACTCACAGAGAGAGTTACTCACACACACACTCACTCACACAGAGAGATACTCACACACACACACACACACACACACACACAGAGATACTCACACACACTCACTCACACAGAGAGTGATACTCACACACACTCACACACTCAGAGAGATACTCGCACACACACACACACACAGAGAGAGATACTCACACACACACTCACTCACACAGATAGAGATACTCACACACACTCACTCACACAGAGAGATATACTCACACACACAATCCCTCACACAGAGAGAGATACTCACACACTCTCACTCACACAGAGAGAGATACTCACACACACACACACAATCACACAGAGAGAGATTCTCACACTCACACACACACACAGAAATACTCACACACACACACTCACACAGAGAGAGATACTCACACACACACTCACACAGAGAGAGATACTCACACACAATTTCTCACACAGAGAGATACTCACACACACTCACTCACACAGAGAGAGATACACACACACTCACTCACACAGAGAGAGATACTCACACACACACTCACTCACACAGAGAGAGATACTCACACACACACTCACTCACACAGAGAGAGATACTCACACACACACACACTCACACAGAGAGAGATACTCACACACGCTCACTCACACAGAGAGATACTCACACACACACTCACTCACACAGAGAGAGATACTCACACACACACTCACTCACACAGAGAGATACTCACACACACACTCACACACACAGAGAGAGATACTCACACACACTCACACACACATAGAGAGATACTCACACACACACTCACTCACACAGAGAGAGATACTCACACACACTCTCACTCACACAGAGAGAGTTACTCACACACAATCACTCACACAGAGAGATACTCACACACAGTCACACACACTCACACAGAGAGATACTCACACACACACTCACTCACACAGAGAGAGATACTCACACACACACACTCAGTCACACAGAGAGATACTCACACACACACTCACTCACACAGAGAGAGATACTCACGCACACTCACTCACACAGAGAGATACTCACACACACTCACTCACACAGAGAGAGATACACACACACTCACTCACACAGAGAGAGATACTCACACACACACTCACTCACACAGAGAGAGATACTCACACACACACACACTCACACAGAGAGATACTCACACACACTCTCACACAGAGAGATACTCACACACACACTCACTCACACAGAGAGAGATACTCACACACACACACACTCACACAGAGAGAGATACTCACACACACACTCACTCACACAGAGAGAGATACTCACACACACTCTCACTCACACAGAGAGAGATACTCACACACAATCACTCACACAGAGAGATACTCACACACAGTCACACACACTCACACAGAGAGATACTCACACACACACTCACTCACACAGAGAGAGATACTCACACACACACACTCAGTCACACAGAGAGATACTCACACACACACTCACTCACACAGAGAGAGATACTCACGCACACTCACTCACACAGAGAGATACTCACACACACTCACTCACACAGAGAGAGATACACACACACTCACTCACACAGAGAGAGATGCTCACACACACACTCACTCACACAGAGAGAGATACTCACACACACTCTCACACAGAGAGATACTCACACACACACTCACTCACACAGAGAGAGATACTCACACACACACACACTCACACAGAGAGAGATACTCACACACACACACACTCACACACAGAGAGATACTCATACACGCTCACTCACACAGAGAGATACTCACACACACACTCACTCACACAGAGACAGATACTCACACACACTCTCACTCACACAGAGAGATACTCACACACACACTAACACACAGAGAGAGAGATACTCACACACACTCACACACACATAGAGAGATACTCACACACAATCACTCACACAGAGATAGATACTCACACACAGTCACACACACTCACACAGAGAGATACTCACACACACACTGACTCACACAGAGAGAGATACTCACACACACACACTCAGTCACACAGAGAGATACTCACACACACACTCACTCACACAGAGAGAGATACTCACACACACTCACTCACACAGAGAGATACTCACACACACACTCACTCACTCACAGAGAGAGATACTCACATACACACTCACTCACACAGAGAGATACTCACACACACACTCACTCACACAGAGAGATACTCATACACACACACACACACACACACACACACACACAGAGATACTCACACACACGCACTCACACAGAGAGAGATACTCACACACACACTCACTCACACAGAGAGAGATACTCACACTCACTCACACAGAGAGAGATACTCACACACACACTCACTCACACAGAGAGATACTCGCACACACACTCACACACACAGAGAGAGATACTCACACACACACTCACTCACACAGAGAGAGATACTCACACACACTCAGTCACACGGAGAGATACTCACACACACTCACTCACACAGAGAGATACTCACACACACACTCACTCACACAGAGAGATACACACACACTCACTCACTCAAAGAGAGAGATACTCTCACACTCACTCACTCACAGAGAGAGTTACTCACACACACACTCACTCACACAGAGAGATACTCACACACACACACACACACACACACACAGAGATACTCACACACACTCACTCACACAGAGAGTGATACTCACACACACACTCACTCACACAGAGAGAGATACTCACACACACTCACTCACTCAGAGAGATACTCGCACACACACACACACACACACACACAGAGATACTCACACACACACTCACTCACACAGATAGAGATACTCACACACACTCACTCACACAGAGAGATATACTCACACACACA
The DNA here is from genome assembly GCA_026770705.1 of Isurus oxyrinchus. NCBI lineage: Eukaryota > Metazoa > Chordata > Chondrichthyes > Lamniformes > Lamnidae > Isurus > Isurus oxyrinchus. Next base: position 35,792 of record JANJGN010001284.1, on the reverse strand, counting down.
ATCCCTCACACAGAGAGAGATACTCACACACTCTCACTCACACAGAGAGAGATACTCACACACACACTCACTCACACAGAGAGAGATACTCACACACACACACACACAATCACACAGAGAGAGATACTCACACTCACACACACACACAGAGATACTCACACACACACACTCTCACAGAGAGAGATACTCACACACACACTCTCTCACACAGAGAGATACTCACACACAATTTCTCACACAGAGAGATACTCACACACACTCACTCACACAGACAGAGATACACACACACTCACTCACACAGAGAGAGATACTCACACACACACTCACTCACACAGAGAGAGATACTCACACACACACTCACACACACAGAGAGAGATACTCACACACACACACACACTCACACAGAGAGAGATACTCACACACGCTCACTCACACAGAGAGATACTCACACACACACTCACTCACACAGAGAGAGATACTCACACACACACTCACTCACACAGAGAGAGATACTCACACACGCTCACTCACACAGAGAGATACTCACACACACACTCACTCACACAGAGAGAGATACTCACACACACACTCACTCACACAGAGAGATACTCACACACACACTCACACACACACAGAGAGATACTCACACACACTCACACACACATAGAGAGATACTCACACACACACTCACTCACACAGAGAGAGATACTCACACACACTCTCACTCACACAGAGAGAGATACTCACACACAATCACTCACACAGAGAGATACTCACACACAGTCACACACACTCACACAGAGAGATACTCACACACACACTCACTCACACAGAGAGAGATACTTCCACACACACACTCAGTCACACAGAGAGATACTCACACACAAACTCACTCACACAGAGAGAGATACTCACGCACACTCACTCACACAGAGAGATACTCACACACACTCACTCACACAGAGAGAGATACACACACACTCACTCACACAGAGAGAGATACTCACACACACAATCACTCACACAGAGAGAGATACTCACACACACTCTCACACAGAGAGATACTCACACACACACTCACTCACACAGAGAGAGATACTCACACACACACACACTCACACAGAGAGAGATACTCACACACACACACACTCACACAGAGAGAGATACTCATACACGCTCACTCACACAGAGAGATACTCACATACACACTCACTCACACAGAGACAGATACTCACACACACACTCACACACACAGAGAGAGATACTCACACACACTCACACACACATAGAGAGATACTCACACACAATCACTCACACAGAGATAGATACTCACACACAGTCACACACACTCACACAGAGAGATACTCACACACACACTCACTCACACAGAGAGAGATACTCACACACACACACTCAGTCACACAGAGAGATACTCACACACACACTCACTCACACAGAGAGAGATACTCACACACACTCACTCACACAGAGAGATACTCACACACACACTCACTCACTCACAGAGAGAGATACTCACATACACACTCACTCACACAGAGAGATACTCACACACACACTCACTCACACAGAGAGATACTCATACACACACACACACACACACACACACACACAGATACTCACACACACGCACTCACACAGAGAGAGATACTCACACACACACTCACTCACACAGAGAGAGATACTCACACACACTCACTCACACAGAGAGAGATACTCACACACACACTCACTCACACAGAGAGAGATACTCACACACACACACACACACACACACACACACAGAGAGATACTCGCACACACACTCACACACACAGAGAGAGATACTCACACACACACTCACTCACACAGAGAGAGATACTCACACACACTCAGTCACACAGAGAGATACTCACACACACTCACTCACACAGAGAGATACTCACACACACACTCACTCACACAGAGAGATACACACACACTCACTCACTCACAGAGAGAGATACTCACACACTCACTCACTCACAGAGAGAGTTACTCACACACACACTCACTCACACAGAGAGATACTCACACACACACACACACACACACACACACAGAGATACTCACACACACTCACTCACACAGAGAGTGATACTCACACACACTCACTCACTCAGAGAGATACTCGCACACACACACACACACACACAGAGATACTCACACACACACTCACTCACACAGATAGAGATACTCACACACACTCACTCACACAGAGAGATATACTCACACACACAATCCCTCACAAAGAGAGAGATACTCACACACTCTCACTCACACAGAGAGAGATACTCACACACACACTCACTCACACAGAGAGAGATACTCACACACACACACACACAATCACACAGAGAGAGATACTCACACTCACACACACACACAGAAATACTCACACACACACACTCACACAGAGAGAGATACTCACACACACACTCACTCACACAGAGAGATACTCACACACAATTTCTCACACAGAGAGATACTCACACACACTCACTCACACAGACAGAGATACACACACACTCACTCACACAGAGAGAGATACTCACACACACACTCACTCACACAGAGAGAGTTACTCACACACACACTCACTCACACAGAGAGAGATACTCACACACACACACACTCACACAGAGAGAGATACTCACACACGCTCACTCACACAGAGAGATACTCACACACACACTCACTCACACAGAGAGAGATACTCACACACACACTCACTCACACAGAGAGAGATACTCACACACACTCTCACACAGAGAGATACTCACACACACACTCACTCACACAGAGAGAGATACTCACACACACACACACTCACACAGAGAGAGATACTCACACACACACGCACTCACACAGAGAGAGATACTCATACACGCTCACTCACACAGAGAGATACTCACACACACACTCACTCACACAGAGACAGATACTCACACACACACTCACTCACACAGAGAGATACTCACACACACACTCACACACACAGAGAGAGATACTCACACACACTCACACACACATAGAGAGATACTCACACACAATCACTCACACAGAGATAGATACTCACACACAGTCACACACACTCACACAGAGAGATACTCACACACACACTCACTCACACAGAGAGAGATACTCACACACACACACTCAGTCACACAGAGAGATACTCACACACACACTCACTCACACAGAGAGAGATACTCACACACACTCACTCACACAGAGAGATACTCACACACACACTCACTCACTCACAGAGAGAGATACTCACATACACACTCACTCACACAGAGAGATACTCACACACACACTCACTCACACAGAGAGATACTCATACACACACACACACACACACACACACACAGATACTCACACACACGCACTCACACAGAGAGAGATACTCACACACACACTCACTCACACAGAGAGAGATACTCACACACACTCACTCACACAGAGAGAGATACTCACACACACACTCACTCACACAGAGAGAGATACTCACACACACACACACACACACACACACACACACACAGAGAGATACTCGCACACACACTCACACACACAGAGAGAGATACTCACACACACACTCACTCACACAGAGAGAGATACTCACACACACTCAGTCACACAGAGAGATACTCACACACACTCACTCACACAGAGAGATACTCACACACACACTCACTCACACAGAGAGATACACACACACTCACTCACTCACAGAGAGAGATACTCACACACTCACTCACTCACAGAGAGAGTTACTCACACACACACTCACTCACACAGAGAGATACTCACACACACACACACACACACACACACACACACAGATACTCACACACACTCACTCACACAGAGAGTGATACTCACACTCACTCACTCAGAGAGATACTCGCACACACACACACACACACAGAGAGATACTCACACACACAATCCCTCACACAGAGAGAGATACTCACACACTCTCACTCACACAGAGAGAGATACTCACACACACACTCACTCACACAGAGAGAGATACTCACACACACACACACACAATCACACAGAGAGAGATACTCACACTCACACACACACACAGAAATACTCACACACACACACTCACACAGAGAGAGATACTCACACACACACTCACTCACACAGAGAGATACTCACACACAATTTCTCACACAGAGAGATACTCACACACACTCACTCACACAGACAGAGATACACACACACTCACTCACACAGAGAGAGATACTCACACACACACTCACTCACACAGAGAGAGTTACTCACACACACACTCACTCACACAGAGAGAGATACTCACACACACACACACTCACACAGAGAGAGATACTCACACACGCTCACTCACACAGAGAGATACTCACACACACACTCACTCACACAGAGAGAGATACTCACACACACACTCACTCACACAGAGAGATACTCACACACACACTCACACACACAGAGAGAGATACTCACACACACACACACACATAGAGAGGTACTCACACACACACTCACTCACACAGAGAGAGATACTCACACACACTCTCACTCACACAGAGAGAGATACTCACACACAATCACTCACACAGAGAGATACTCACACACACTCACTCACACAGAGAGAGATACTCACACACACTCACTCACACAGAGAGATACTCACACACACTCACTCACACAGAGAGAGATACTCACACACACTCACTCACACAGAGAGATACTCACACACACTCACTCACACAGAGAGAGATACACACACACTCACTCACACAGAGAGAGATACTCACACACACACTCACTCACACAGAGAGAGATACTCACACACACTCTCACACAGAGAGATACTCACACACACACTCACTCACACAGAGAGAGATACTCACACACACACACACTCACACAGAGAGAGATACTCACACACACACCCACTCACACAGAGAGAGATACTCACACACGCTCAATCACACAGAGAGAGATACTCACACACACACTCACTCACACAGAGAGAGATACTCACACACACACTCACTCACACACAGAGAGATACTCACACACACACTCACTCACACAGAGAGATACTCACACACACACTCACACACACAGAGAGAGATACTCACACACAATCACTCACACAGAGATAGATACTCACACACAGTCACACACACTCACACAGAGAGATACTCACACACACACTCACTCACACAGAGAGAGATACTCACACACACACACTCAGTCACACAGAGAGATACTCACACACACAAACACTCACACAGAGAGAGATACTCACACACACTCACTCACACAGAGAGATACTCACACACACACTCACTCACTCACAGAGAGAGATACTCACACACACACTCACTCACACAGAGAGATACTCATACACACACACACACCCACACACACAGAGATACTCACACACACGCACTCACACAGAGAGAGATACACACACACACACTCACTCACACAGAGAGAGATACTCACACTCACTCACACAGAGAGAGATACTCACACACACACTCACTCACACAGAGAGATACTCGCACACACACTCACACACACAGAGAGAGATACTCACACACACACACTCACTCACACAGAGAGAGATACTCACACACACTCAGTCACACAGAGAGATACTCACACACACTCACTCACACAGAGAGATACTCACACACACACTCACTCACACAGAGAGATACACACACACTCACTCACTCACAGAGAGAGTTACTCACACACACACTCACTCACACAGAGAGATACTCACACACACACACACACACACACACACACAGATACTCACACACACTCACTCACACAGAGAGAAATACTCATACACACTCACTCACACAGAGATACTCACACTCACTCACACAGAGAGAGATACTCACACACACACTCACTCACACAGAGAGAGATACTCACACACACACTCACTCACACAGAGAGATACTCACACACACACTCACTCACACAGAGAGAGATACACACACACTCACTCACACAGAAAGAGATACTCAAACACACTCTCACTCACACAGAGACAGATACTCACACACACACACACACACACACACACACAGAGATACTCACACACACTCACTCACACAGGGAGAGATTCTCACACACACCTTCACTCACACAGAGAGATACTCGCACACACACTCACACACACAGAGAGAGATACTCACACACACACTCACTCACACAGAGAGAGATACTCACACACACTCACTCACACAGAGAGATACTCACACACACACTCACTCACACAGAGAGAGATACTCACGCACACACTCCATCACACAGAGAGATACTCACACACACAATCCATCACACAGAGAGAGATACTCACACACACACTCACACAGAGAGAGATACTCACACACACTCACTCACACACAGAGAGATACTCACACACTCACTCACACACAGAGAGAGATACTCACACACACACTCACTCACACACAGAGAGAGATACTCACACACACTCACTCACACAGAGAGATACTCACACACACACTCACTCACACAGAGAGATACTCACACACACTCACTCACACAGAGAGATACTCGCACACACACTCACTCACAGAGAGAGATACACACACACTCACTCACTCACAGAGAGAGTTACTCACACACACACTCACTCACACAGAGAGATACTGACACACACACACACACACACACACACAGAGATACTCACACACACTCACTCACACAGAGAGTGATACTCACACACACTCACTCACACAGAGAGATACTGACACACACACTCACACACACAGAGAGATACTCACACACACACTCACTCACACAGAGAGAGATACTCACACACACTCACTCACACAGAGAGATACTCACACACACCCTCACTCACACAGAGAGAGATACTCACACACACACTCACTCACACAGAGAGATACTGACACACACACACACACACACACACACACAGAGATACTCACACACACACTCACTCACACAGAGAGAGATACTCACACACACTCACTCACACAGAGAGCGATACTCACACACACTCACTCACACAGAGAGAGATAATCACACACACAATCCCTCACACAGAGAGAGATACTCACACACACACTCACTCACACAGAGAGATACTCACACACACTCACTCACACAGAGAGAGATACACACACACTCACTCACACAGAGAGAGATTCTCACACACACACTCACTCACACAGAGAGAGATACTCACACACACACTCACTCACACAGAGAGAGATACTCACACACACACTCACTCGCACAGAGAGAGATACTCACACACACACTCACACACACAGAGATACTCACACACACTCACTCACACAGAGAGAGATACTCACACACACACTCACTCACTCACAGAGAGAGATACTCACACACACACTCACTCACACAGAGAGAGATACTCACACACACACTCACTCACACAGAGAGAGATACTCACACACACACACACACACACACACACACACACAGAGAGATACTCGCACACACACTCACACACACAGAGAGAGATACTCACACACACACTCACTCACACAGAGAGAGATACTCACACACACTCAGTCACACAGAGAGATACTCACACACACTCACTCACACAGAGAGATACTCACACACACACTCACTCACACAGAGAGATACACACACACTCACTCACTCACAGAGAGAGATACTCACACACTCACTCACTCACAGAGAGAGTTACTCACACACACACTCACTCACACAGAGAGATACTCACACACACACACACACACACACACACACACAGAGATACTCACACACACTCACTCACACAGAGAGTGATACTCACACTCACTCACTCAGAGAGATACTCGCACACACACACACACACACAGAGAGATACTCACACACACAATCCCTCACACAGAGAGAGATACTCACACACTCTCACTCACACAGAGAGAGATACTCACACACACACTCACTCACACAGAGAGAGATACTCACACACACACACACACAATCACACAGAGAGAGATACTCACACTCACACACACACACAGAAATACTCACACACACACACTCACACAGAGAGAGATACTCACACACACACTCACTCACACAGAGAGATACTCACACACAATTTCTCACACAGAGAGATACTCACACACACTCACTCACACAGACAGAGATACACACACACTCACTCACACAGAGAGAGATACTCACACACACACTCACTCACACAGAGAGAGTTACTCACACACACACTCACTCACACAGAGAGAGATACTCACACACACACACACTCACACAGAGAGAGATACTCACACACGCTCACTCACACAGAGAGATACTCTCACACACACTCACTCACACAGAGAGAGATACTCACACACACACTCACTCACACAGAGAGATACTCACACACACACTCACACACACAGAGAGAGATACTCACACACACACACACACATAGAGAGATACTCACACACACACTCACTCACACAGAGAGAGATACTCACACACACTCTCACTCACACAGAGAGAGATACTCACACACAATCACTCACACAGAGAGATACTCACACACACTCACTCACACAGAGAGAGATACTCACACACACTCACTCACACAGAGAGATACTCACACACACTCACTCACACAGAGAGAGATACTCACACACACTCACTCACACAGAGAGATACTCACACACACTCACTCACACAGAGAGAGATACACACACACTCACTCACACAGAGAGAGATACTCACACACACACTCACTCACACAGAGAGAGATACTCACACACACTCTCACACAGAGAGATACTCACACACACACTCACTCACACAGAGAGAGATACTCACACACACACACACTCACACAGAGAGAGATACTCACACACACACCCACTCACACAGAGAGAGATACTCACACACGCTCAATCACACAGAGAGAGATACTCACACACACACTCACTCACACAGAGAGAGATACTCACACACACACTCACTCACACACAGAGAGATACTCACACACACACTCACTCACACAGAGAGATACTCACACACACACTCACACACACAGAGAGAGATACTCACACACAATCACTCACACAGAGATAGATACTCACACACAGTCACACACACTCACACAGAGAGATACTCACACACACACTCACTCACACAGAGAGAGATACTCACACACACACACTCAGTCACACAGAGAGATACTCACACACACAAACACTCACACAGAGAGAGATACTCACACACACTCACTCACACAGAGAGATACTCACACACACACTCACTCACTCACAGAGAGAGATACTCACACACACACTCACTCACACAGAGAGATACTCATACACACACACACACCCACACACACAGAGATACTCACACACACGCACTCACACAGAGAGAGATACACACACACACACTCACTCACACAGAGAGAGATACTCACACTCACTCACACAGAGAGAGATACTCACACACACACTCACTCACACAGAGAGATACTCGCACACACACTCACACACACAGAGAGAGATACTCACACACACACACTCACTCACACAGAGAGAGATACTCACACACACTCAGTCACACAGAGAGATACTCACACACACTCACTCACACAGAGAGATACTCACACACACACTCACTCACACAGAGAGATACACACACACTCACTCACTCACAGAGAGAGTTACTCACACACACACTCACTCACACAGAGAGATACTCACACACACACACACACACACACACACAGATACTCACACACACTCACTCACACAGAGAGAAATACTCATACACACTCACTCACACAGAGATACTCACACTCACTCACACAGAGAGAGATACTCACACACACACTCACTCACACAGAGAGAGATACTCACACACACACTCACTCACACAGAGAGATACTCACACACACACTCACTCACACAGAGAGAGATACACACACACTCACTCACACAGAAAGAGATACTCAAACACACTCTCACTCACACAGAGACAGATACTCACACACACACACACACACACACACACACAGAGATACTCACACACACTCACTCACACAGGGAGAGATTCTCACACACACCTTCACTCACACAGAGAGATACTCGCACACACACTCACACACACAGAGAGAGATACTCACACACACACTCACTCACACAGAGAGAGATACTCACACACACTCACTCACACAGAGAGATACTCACACACACACTCACTCACACAGAGAGAGATACTCACGCACACACTCCATCACACAGAGAGATACTCACACACACAATCCATCACACAGAGAGAGATACTCACACACACACTCACACAGAGAGAGATACTCACACACACTCACTCACACACAGAGAGATACTCACACACTCACTCACACACAGAGAGAGATACTCACACACACACTCACTCACACACAGAGAGAGATACTCACACACACTCACTCACACAGAGAGATACTCACACACACACTCACTCACACAGAGAGATACTCACACACACTCACTCACACAGAGAGATACTCGCACACACACTCACTCACAGAGAGAGATACACACACACTCACTCACTCACAGAGAGAGTTACTCACACACACACTCACTCACACAGAGAGATACTGACACACACACACACACACACACACACACAGAGATACTCACACACACTCACTCACACAGAGAGTGATACTCACACACACTCACTCACACAGAGAGATACTGACACACACACTCACACACACAGAGAGATACTCACACACACTCACTCACACAGAGAGATACTCACACACACCCTCACTCACACAGAGAGAGATACTCACACACACACTCACTCACACAGAGAGATACTGACACACACACACACACACACACACACACAGAGATACTCACACACACACTCACTCACACAGAGAGAGATACTCACACACACTCACTCACACAGAGAGCGATACTCACACACACTCACTCACACAGAGAGAGATAATCACACACACAATCCCTCACACAGAGAGAGATACTCACACACACACTCACTCACACAGAGAGATACTCACACACACTCACTCACACAGAGAGAGATACACACACACTCACTCACACAGAGAGAGATTCTCACACACACACTCACTCACACAGAGAGAGATACTCACACACACACTCACTCACACAGAGAGAGATACTCACACACACACTCACTCGCACAGAGAGAGATACTCACACACACACTCACACACACAGAGATACTCACACACACTCACTCACACAGAGAGAGATACTCACACACACACTCACTCACTCACAGAGAGAGATACTCACACACACACTCACTCACACAGAGAGAGATACTCACACACACTCACTCACACAGAGAGAAACTCACACACACACTCACTGACACAGAGAGAGATACTCACACACACACTCACTCACACAGAGAGATACTCACACACACACTCACACACACAGAGAGAGATACTCACAAACACACACACACACAGAGAGAGATACTCACACACACTCACACACACATAGAGAGATACTCACACACACACTCACTCACACAGAGAGAGATACTCACACACACTCTCACTCACAGAGAGAGAGATACTCACACACAATCACTCACACAGAGATACATACTCACACACAGTCACACACACTCACACAGAGAGATACTCACACACACACTCACTCACACAGAGAGAGATACTCACACACACACACTCAGTCACACAGAGAGATACTCACACACACACTCACTCACACAGAGAGAGATACTCACACACACTCACTCACAGAGAGATACTCACACACACACTCACTCACTCACAGAGAGAGTTACTCACACACACACTCACTCACACAGAGAGTTACTCACACACACACACACACACACACACACACAGAGATACTCACACACACGCAGTCACACAGAGAGAGATACACACACTCACTCACACAGAGAGTGATACTCACACTCACTCACACAGAGAGAGATACTCACACACACACTCACTCACACAGAGATACTCACACACACTCACTCACACAGAGACAGATACTCACACACACACACACACAGATACTCACACACACTCACTCACACAGAGAGAGATACTCACACACACCTTCACTCACACAGAGAGATACTCGCGCACACACTCACACACACAGAGAGAGCTACTCACACACACACTCACTCACACAGAGAGAGATACTCACACACACTCACTCACACAGAGAGAGATACTCACACACAATCACACAGAGAGAGATACTCACACACACACTCACTCACACAGAGAGATACTCACACACACTCACTCACTCACACAGAGAGAGATACTCACACACACTCACTCACACAGAGAGAGATACTCACACACAATCACACAGAGAGAGATACTCACACACACACTCACTCACACACAGAGATACTCACACACACTCACTCACTCACACAGAGAGAGATACTCACACACACTCACTCACACAGAGAGAGATACTCACACACAATCACACACAGAGAGATACTCACACACACACACACTCACACAGAGAGAGATACTCACACACACTCACTCACACAGAGAGAGATACTCACACACACACTCACTCACACAGAGAGAGATACTCACACACACTCACTCACACAGAGAGAGATACTCACACACACTCACTCACACAGAGAGATACTCACACACAACTACTCACACAGAGAGATACTCACACACACTCACTCACACAGAGAGATACTCGCACACACACTCACTCACACACAGAGAGATACACAGACACTCACACAGAGAGAGATACTCACACACACACTCACTCACACAGAGAGAGATACTCACACACACACTCACTCACACAGAGAGAGATACTCACACACACACTCACTCACACAGAGAGAGATACTCACACACACACTCACTCACACAGAGAGAGATACTCACACACGCTCACTCACACAGAGAGATACTCACACACACACTCACTCACACAGAGAGATACTCACACACACACTCACACAGAGAGATACTCACACACACACTCACTCACAGAGAGAGAGATACTCACACACACACTCACTCACGCAGAGAGATACTCACACACACACTCACACACACAGAGAGAGATACTCACACACACACTCACACACAGAGAGAGATACTCACACACACTCACTCACACAGAGAGATACTCACACACAGACTCACTCACACAGAGAGAGATACTCACACACACTCTCACTCACACAGAGAGAGATACTCACACACACACTCACACACAGAGAGAGATACTCACACACACTCACACAGAGAGATACTCACCCACACTCACTCACACAGAGAGATACTCGCACACACACTCACACACACAGAGAGAGATACTCACACACACACTCACTCACACAGATAGAGATACTCACACACACTCACTCACACAGAGAGAGATACTCACACACACAATCCCTCACACAGAGAGAGATACTCACACACACTCACTCACACAGAGAGAGATACGCACACACACACACAATCACACAGAGAGAGATACTCACACTCACACACACACACACAGAGATACTCACACACACACACTCTCACAGAGAGAGATACTCACACACACACTCACTCACACAGAGAGAGATACACACACACTCACTCACACAGAGAGAGATACTCACACACACACTCAATCACACAGAGAGAGATACTCACACACACACTCACTCACACAGAGAGAGATACTCACACACGCTCACTCACACAGAGAGATACTCACACACACACACACTCACACAGAGAGATACTCACACACACACTCACTCACACAGAGAGAGATACTCACACACACACTCACTCACACACAGAGATACTCACACACACACACACTCACACAGATAGAGATACTCACACACACTCACTCACACAGAGAGATACTCACACACACACTCACTCACACAGAGAGAGATACTCACACACACTCACACACACATAGAGAGATACTCACACACAATCACTCACACAGAGATAGATACTCACACACAGTCACACACACTCACACAGAGAGATACTCACACACACACTCACTCACACAGAGAGAGATACTCACACACACACACTCAGTCACACAGAGAGATACTCACACACACACTCACTCACACAGAGAGAGATACTCACACACACTCACTCACACAGAGAGATACTCACACACACACTCACTCACTCACAGAGAGAGATACTCACATACACACTCACTCACACAGAGAGATACTCACACACACACTCACTCACACAGAGAGATACTCATACACACACACACACACACACACACACACACACAGATACTCACACACACGCACTCACACAGAGAGAGATACTCACACACACACTCACTCACACAGAGAGAGATACTCACACACACTCACTCACACAGAGAGAGATACTCACACACACACTCACTCACACAGAGAGAGATACTCACACACACACACACACACACACACACACACAGAGAGATACTCGCACACACACTCACACACACAGAGAGAGATACTCACACACACACTCACACACAGAGAGAGATACTCACACACACTCAGTCACACAGAGAGATACTCACACACACTCACTCACACAGAGAGATACTCACACACACACTCACTCACACAGAGAGATACACACACACTCACTCACTCACAGAGAGAGATACTCACACACTCACTCACTCACAGAGAGAGTTACTCACACACACACTCACTCACACAGAGAGATACTCACACACACACACACACACACACACACACAGAGATACTCACACACACTCACTCACACAGAGAGTGATACTCACACACACTCACTCACTCAGAGAGATACTCGCACACACACACACACACACACAGAGATACTCACACACACACTCACTCACACAGATAGAGATACTCACACACACTCACTCACACAGAGAGATATACTCACACACACAATCCCTCACACAGAGAGAGATACTCACACACTCTCACTCACACAGAGAGAGATACTCACACACACACTCACTCACACAGAGAGAGATACTCACACACACACACACACAATCACACAGAGAGAGATACTCACACTCACACACACACACAGAAATACTCACACACACACACTCACACAGAGAGAGATACTCACACACACACTCACTCACACAGAGAGATACTCACACACAATTTCTCACACAGAGAGATACTCACACACACTCACTCACACAGACAGAGATACACACACACTCACTCACACAGAGAGAGATACTCACACACACACTCACTCAC
Organism: Isurus oxyrinchus; assembly: GCA_026770705.1. NCBI lineage: Eukaryota > Metazoa > Chordata > Chondrichthyes > Lamniformes > Lamnidae > Isurus > Isurus oxyrinchus. Next base: position 20,369 of record JANJGN010001284.1, on the reverse strand, counting down.
ACAGAGAGAGTTACTCACACACACACTCACTCACACAGAGAGAGATACTCACACACACACACACTCACACAGAGAGAGATACTCACACACGCTCACTCACACAGAGAGATACTCACACACACACTCACTCACACAGAGAGAGATACTCACACACACACTCACTCACACAGAGAGAGATACTCACACACACTCTCACACAGAGAGATACTCACACACACACTCACTCACACAGAGAGAGATACTCACACACACACACACTCACACAGAGAGAGATACTCACACACACACACACTCACACAGAGAGAGATACTCATACACGCTCACTCACACAGAGAGATACTCACACACACACTCACTCACACAGAGACAGATACTCACACACACACTCACTCACACAGAGAGATACTCACACACACACTCACACACACAGAGAGAGATACTCACACACACTCACACACACATAGAGAGATACTCACACACAATCACTCACACAGAGATAGATACTCACACACAGTCACACACACTCACACAGAGAGATACTCACACACACACTCACTCACACAGAGAGAGATACTCACACACACACACTCAGTCACACAGAGAGATACTCACACACACACTCACTCACACAGAGAGAGATACTCACACACACTCACTCACACAGAGAGATACTCACACACACACTCACTCACTCACAGAGAGAGATACTCACATACACACTCACTCACACAGAGAGATACTCACACACACACTCACTCACACAGAGAGATACTCATACACACACACACACACACACACACAGATACTCACACACACGCACTCACACAGAGAGAGATACTCACACACACACTCACTCACACAGAGAGAGATACTCACACACACTCACTCACACAGAGAGAGATACTCACACACACACTCACTCACACAGAGAGAGATACTCACACACACACACACACACACACACACACACAGAGAGATACTCGCACACACACTCACACACACAGAGAGAGATACTCACACACACACTCACTCACACAGAGAGAGATACTCACACACACTCAGTCACACAGAGAGATACTCACACACACTCACTCACACAGAGAGATACTCACACACACACTCACTCACACAGAGAGATACACACACACTCACTCACTCACAGAGAGAGATACTCACACACTCACTCACTCACAGAGAGAGTTACTCACACACACACTCACTCACACAGAGAGATACTCACACACACACACACACACACACACACACACAGAGATACTCACACACACTCACTCACACAGAGAGTGATACTCACACTCACTCACTCAGAGAGATACTCGCACACACACACACACACACAGAGAGATACTCACACACACAATCCCTCACACAGAGAGAGATACTCACACACTCTCACTCACACAGAGAGAGATACTCACACACACACTCACTCACACAGAGAGAGATACTCACACACACACACACACAATCACACAGAGAGAGATACTCACACTCACACACACACACAGAAATACTCACACACACACACTCACACAGAGAGAGATACTCACACACACACTCACTCACACAGAGAGATACTCACACACAATTTCTCACACAGAGAGATACTCACACACACTCACTCACACAGACAGAGATACACACACACTCACTCACACAGAGAGAGATACTCACACACACACTCACTCACACAGAGAGAGTTACTCACACACACACTCACTCACACAGAGAGAGATACTCACACACACACACACTCACACAGAGAGAGATACTCACACACGCTCACTCACACAGAGAGATACTCACACACACACTCACTCACACAGAGAGAGATACTCACACACACACTCACTCACACAGAGAGATACTCACACACACACTCACACACACAGAGAGAGATACTCACACACACACACACACATAGAGAGATACTCACACACACACTCACTCACACAGAGAGAGATACTCACACACACTCTCACTCACACAGAGAGAGATACTCACACACAATCACTCACACAGAGAGATACTCACACACACTCACTCACACAGAGAGAGATACTCACACACACTCACTCACACAGAGAGATACTCACACACACTCACTCACACAGAGAGAGATACTCACACACACTCACTCACACAGAGAGATACTCACACACACTCACTCACACAGAGAGAGATACACACACACTCACTCACACAGAGAGAGATACTCACACACACACTCACTTACACAGAGAGAGATACTCACACACACTCTCACACAGAGAGATACTCACACACACACTCACTCACACAGAGAGAGATACTCACACACACACACACTCACACGGAGAGAGATACTCACACACACACCCACTCACACAGAGAGAGATACTCACACACGCTCAATCACACAGAGAGAGATACTCACACACACACTCACTCACACAGAGAGAGATACTCACACACACACTCACTCACACACAGAGAGATACTCACACACACACTCACTCACACAGAGAGATACTCACACACACACTCACACACACAGAGAGAGATACTCACACACAATCACTCACACAGAGATAGATACTCACACACAGTCACACACACTCACACAGAGAGATACTCACACACACACTCACTCACACAGAGAGAGATACTCACACACACACACTCAGTCACACAGAGAGATACTCACACACACAAACACTCACACAGAGAGAGATACTCACACACACTCACTCACACAGAGAGATACTCACACACACACTCACTCACTCACAGAGAGAGATACTCACACACACACTCACTCACACAGAGAGATACTCATACACACACACACACCCACACACACAGAGATACTCACACACACGCACTCACACAGAGAGAGATACACACACACACACTCACTCACACAGAGAGAGATACTCACACTCACTCACACAGAGAGAGATACTCACACACACACTCACTCACACAGAGAGATACTCGCACACACACTCACACACACAGAGAGAGATACTCACACACACACACTCACTCACACAGAGAGAGATACTCACACACACTCAGTCACACAGAGAGATACTCACACACACTCACTCACACAGAGTGATACTCACACACACACTCACTCACACAGAGAGATACACACACACTCACTCACTCACAGAGAGAGTTACTCACACACACACTCACTCACACAGAGAGATACTCACACACACACACACACACACACACACAGATACTCACACACACTCACTCACACAGAGAGAAATACTCATACACACTCACTCACACAGAGATACTCACACTCACTCACACAGAGAGAGATACTCACACACACACTCACTCACACAGAGAGAGATACTCACACACACACTCACTCACACAGAGAGATACTCACACACACACTCACTCACACAGAGAGAGATACACACACACTCACTCACACAGAAAGAGATACTCAAACACACTCTCACTCACACAGAGACAGATACTCACACACACACACACACACACACACACAGAGATACTCACACACACTCACTCACACAGGGAGAGATTCTCACACACACCTTCACTCACACAGAGAGATACTCGCACACACACTCACACACACAGAGAGAGATACTCACACACACACTCACTCACACAGAGAGAGATACTCACACACACTCACTCACACAGAGAGATACTCACACACACACTCACTCACACAGAGAGAGATACTCACGCACACACTCCATCACACAGAGAGATACTCACACACACAATCCATCACACAGAGAGAGATACTCACACACACACTCACACAGAGAGAGATACTCACACACACTCACTCACACACAGAGAGATACTCACACACTCACTCACACACAGAGAGAGATACTCACACACACACTCACTCACACACAGAGAGAGATACTCACACACACTCACTCACACAGAGAGATACTCACACACACACTCACTCACACAGAGAGATACTCACACACACTCACTCACACAGAGAGATACTCGCACACACACTCACTCACAGAGAGAGATACACACACACTCACTCACTCACAGAGAGAGTTACTCACACACACACTCACTCACACAGAGAGATACTGACACACACACACACACACACACACACAGAGATACTCACACACACTCACTCACACAGAGAGTGATACTCACACACACTCACTCACACAGAGAGATACTGACACACACACTCACACACACAGAGAGATACTCACACACACACTCACTCACACAGAGAGAGATACTCACACACACTCACTCACACAGAGAGATACTCACACACACCCTCACTCACACAGAGAGAGATACTCACACACACACTCACTCACACAGAGAGATACTGACACACACACACACACACACACACACACAGAGATACTCACACACACACTCACTCACACAGAGAGAGATACTCACACACACTCACTCACACAGAGAGCGATACTCACACACACTCACTCACACAGAGAGAGATAATCACACACACAATCCCTCACACAGAGAGAGATACTCACACACACACTCACTCACACAGAGAGATACTCACACACACTCACTCACACAGAGAGAGATACACACACACTCACTCACACAGAGAGAGATTCTCACACACACACTCACTCACACAGAGAGAGATACTCACACACACACTCACTCACACAGAGAGAGATACTCACACACACACTCACTCGCACAGAGAGAGATACTCACACACACACTCACACACACAGAGATACTCACACACACTCACTCACACAGAGAGAGATACTCACACACACACTCACTCACTCACAGAGAGAGATACTCACACACACACTCACTCACACAGAGAGAGATACTCACACACACTCACTCACACAGAGAGAAACTCACACACACACTCACTGACACAGAGAGAGATACTCACACACACACTCACTCACACAGAGAGATACTCACACACACACTCACACACACAGAGAGAGATACTCACAAACACACTCACACACACAGAGAGAGATACTCACACACACTCACACACACATAGAGAGATACTCACACACACACTCACTCACACAGAGAGAGATACTCACACACACTCTCACTCACAGAGAGAGAGATACTCACACACAATCACTCACACAGAGATAGATACTCACACACAGTCACACACACTCACACAGAGAGATACTCACACACACACTCACTCACACAGAGAGAGATACTCACACACACACACTCAGTCACACAGAGAGATACTCACACACACACTCACTCACACAGAGAGAGATACTCACACACACTCACTCACAGAGAGATACTCACACACACACTCACTCACTCACAGAGAGAGTTACTCACACACACACTCACTCACACAGAGAGTTACTCACACACACACACACACACACACACACACAGAGATACTCACACACACGCAGTCACACAGAGAGAGATACACACACTCACTCACACAGAGAGTGATACTCACACTCACTCACACAGAGAGAGATACTCACACACACACTCACTCACACAGAGATACTCACACACACTCACTCACACAGAGACAGATACTCACACACACACACACACAGATACTCACACACACTCACTCACACAGAGAGAGATACTCACACACACCTTCACTCACACAGAGAGATACTCGCGCACACACTCACACACACAGAGAGAGCTACTCACACACACACTCACTCACACAGAGAGAGATACTCACACACACTCACTCACACAGAGAGAGATACTCACACACAATCACACAGAGAGAGATACTCACACACACACTCACTCACACAGAGAGATACTCACACACACTCACTCACTCACACAGAGAGAGATACTCACACACACTCACTCACACAGAGAGAGATACTCACACACAATCACACAGAGAGAGATACTCACACACACACTCACTCACACACAGAGATACTCACACACACTCACTCACTCACACAGAGAGAGATACTCACACACACTCACTCACACAGAGAGAGATACTCACACACAATCACACACAGAGAGATACTCACACACACACACACTCACACAGAGAGAGATACTCACACACACTCACTCACACAGAGAGAGATACTCACACACACACTCACTCACACAGAGAGAGATACTCACACACACTCACTCACACAGAGAGAGATACTCACACACACTCACTCACACAGAGAGATACTCACACACAACTACTCACACAGAGAGATACTCACACACACTCACTCACACAGAGAGATACTCGCACACACACTCACTCACACAGAGAGAGATACACAGACACTCACACAGAGAGAGATACTCACACACACACTCACTCACACAGAGAGAGATACTCACACACACACTCACTCACACAGAGAGAGATACTCACACACACACTCACTCACACAGAGAGAGATACTCACACACACACTCACTCACACAGAGAGAGATACTCACACACGCTCACTCACACAGAGAGATACTCACACACACACTCACTCACACAGAGAGATACTCACACACACACTCACACAGAGAGATACTCACACACACACTCACTCACAGAGAGAGAGATACTCACACACACACTCACTCACGCAGAGAGATACTCACACACACTCACACACACAGAGAGAGATACTCACACACACACTCACACACAGAGAGAGATACTCACACACACTCACTCACACAGAGAGATACTCACACACAGACTCACTCACACAGAGAGAGATACTCACACACACTCTCACTCACACAGAGAGAGATACTCACACACACACTCACACACAGAGAGAGATACTCACACACACTCACACAGAGAGATACTCACCCACACTCACTCACACAGAGAGATACTCGCACACACACTCACACACACAGAGAGAGATACTCACACACACACTCACTCACACAGATAGAGATACTCACACACACTCACTCACACAGAGAGAGATACTCACACACACAATCCCTCACACAGAGAGAGATACTCACACACACTCACTCACACAGAGAGAGATACTCACACACACACTCACTCACACAGAGAGAGATACGCACACACACACACAATCACACAGAGAGAGATACTCACACTCACACACACACACACAGAGATACTCACACACACACACTCTCACAGAGAGAGATACTCACACACACACTCACTCACACAGAGAGAGATACACACACACTCACTCACACAGAGAGAGATACTCACACACACACTCAATCACACAGAGAGAGATACTCACACACACACTCACTCACACAGAGAGAGATACTCACACACGCTCACTCACACAGAGAGATACTCACACACACACACACTCACACAGAGAGATACTCACACACACACTCACTCACACAGAGAGAGATACTCACACACACACTCACTCACACACAGAGATACTCACACACACACACACTCACACAGATAGAGATACTCACACACACTCACTCACACAGAGAGATACTCACACACACACTCACTCACACAGAGAGAGATACTCACACACACACTCACTCACACAGAGAGATACTCACACACACACTCACTCACACAGAGAGATACTCACACACACACTCACTCACACAGAGAGATACTCACACACACTCACTCACACAGAGAGAGATACTCACACACATAATCCCTCACACAGAGAGAGATACTCACACACACTCACTCACACAGAGAGAGATACTCACACACACACTCACTCACACAGAGAGAGATACTCACACACACACACAATCACACAGAGAGAGATACTCACACTCACACACACACACAGAGATACTCACACACACACACTCACACAGAGAGAGATACTCACACACACACTCACTCACACAGAGAGATACTCACACACACTCACTCACACAGAGAGAGATACACACACGCTCACTCACACAGAGAGAGATACTCACACACGCTCACTCACACAGAGAGATACTCACACACACACTCACTCACACAGAGAGATACTCACACACACACTCACACACACAGAGAGAGATACTCACACACACTCACACACACATAGAGAGATACTCACACACACACTCACTCACACAGAGAGAGATACTCACACACAATCACTCACACAGAGATAGATACTCACACACAGTCACACACACTCACACAGAGAGATACTCACACACACACTCACTCACACAGAGAGAGATACTCACACACACACACTCAGTCACACAGAGAGATACTCACACACACACTCACTCACACAGAGAGAGATACTCACACACACTCACTCACACAGAGAGATACTCACACACACTCACTCACACAGAGAGAGATACACACACACTCACTCACACAGAGAGAGATATTCACACACACACTCACTCACACAGAGAGAGATACTCACACACACACTCACACACACAGAGATACTCACACACTCACTCACTCACAGAGAGAGATACTCACACACACACTCACTCACACAGAGAGAGATACGCACACACACTCACTCACACACAGAGAGTGATACTCACACACACTCACTCACACAGAGAGATACTCACACACACACACACACAGTCACACAGAGAGAGATACTCACACTCACACACACTCACACAGAGAGATACTCACACACACACTCACTCACACAGAGATACTCACACACACACTCACTCACACAGAGAGATAGTCACACACACACTCACACAGAGAGAGATACTCACACACACGCTCACTCACACAGATATAGATACGCACACACACTCACACAGAGAGAGATACTCACACACACACTCACACACAGAGAGAGATACTCACACACACACTCACTCACACAGAGAGAGATACTCCCACACACTCACTCACACAAAGAGTGATACTCACACACACACTCACACACAGAGATAGATACTCACACACACACACACACACACACACACACACACACACACACACACACACACACACACACAGATACTCATACACACACTCAGTCACACAGAGAGAGATACTCACACACACCTTCACTCACACAGAGAGATACTCGCACACACACTCACACACACAGAGAGATACTCACACACACACTCACTCACACACAGAGAGAGATACTCACGCACACACACACACACAGATACTCACACACACACACACACACACACACACACACAGACACAGAGATACTCACACACTCACTCACACAGAGAGATACTCACACACACACACAGTCACACAGAGAGAGATACTCACACTCACACATACTCACACAGAGAGATACTCACACACACACTCACTCACACAGAGATACTCACACACACACTCACTCACACAGAGAGATACTCACACACACACTCACACACAGAGAGATACTCACACACACACTCATTCACACAGAGAGAGATACTCACACACACACTCACTCACACAGAGAGAGATACTCACACACACACTCACTCACACAGAGAGAGATACTCCCACACACTCACTCACACAGAGAGAGATACTCACACACACACTCACTCACACAGAGAGATACTCACACACACACTCATTCACACAGAGAGAGATACTCACACACACACTCACTCACACAGAGAGAGATACTCCCACACACTCACTCACACAGAGAGAGATACTCACACACACACTCACTCACACAGAGAGATACTCATACACACACTCACTCACACAGAGAGAGATACTCGCACACACACTCACTCACACAGAGAGATACTCACACACACTCACTCACACAGAGAGAGATTCTCACACACACACTCTCACACACAGAGAGAGATATACTCACTCACACACTCACTCACACAGAGAGAGATACTCACACACACTCACTCACACACAGAGAGAGATACTCACACACACTCACTCACACACAGAGAGATACTCGCACACACACTCACTCACACAGAGAGATACTCACACACTCTCACTCACACAGAGAGAGATACTCACACACACTCACTCACACAGAGAGATACTCACACACACACTCACTCACACAGAGAGAGATACTCACACACACACTCAATCACACAGAGAGATACTCACACACACACTCACTCACACAGAGAGAGATACTCACACACGCTCACTCACACACAGAGATACTCACACAGAGAGATACTCTCACACCCACAGAGATACACACACACTCACACATAGATACACACAAATAAATACACAGAGATACTCACGCAGAGAGATACACACAGATACACACACACACTCACTCACACAGCGAGATACTCATAGATACACACACACTCTCACAGAAATATACACACACACACACTCACACACAGATATACACAAATACACAGACGCTCA